>SJVG01000145.1:0-56945 GCA_034774675.1 Scedosporium minutisporum
GCAGGAAACAAACCTCGCCCCCCTCCGAAGACGACATCATGGACGACGACGTCCCTCCCCCTCCTCCCACCCGCCGCACGACGACCGCATCGCAAAGGACCACGGCCTCTGCGAGGAGACAGCCCGCGCGCTCAGATGCAACGACGGCGACGGGTCGTGCTACGCGCCAGATGAGGTTGAATTTCTCGCAGCAGACGCAACAGCAGCAGGCGGGGACTTCGCAGCAGAATGCTCTCGAGATTAGTGATGATGAGATTTCTGATGATGATTCGTTTGAGCCTGTTGCGAAGACGACTAGGTCGAGGAGGAGGTAGAGGAGAGGGAGACGGCCTTGAGAGAAGCACTTTGTCCTGGCGGAGGGAAAAGAAAGAGGAAGCCTTGGGCGTTGATTTCAAAGTGTAGCAAAATAACTCCATTTCTAAGTGAATATAATACCCGGTTTTACGAATCCAAAGTTCAATCACATTCTGCTTGACAAGGTGATATGGGATGCAAGAAGAAGAAAGAGAATGCATTAAACATTGTACTGAATTCAACACTATCCTTCACCAGGATTCACCAAGGAGAACAGCTCCAACCCTCCGTGTCGAAACGAAACCAATCCGAAGCCGATCAATGAAATTCGACCCTTTCGCCTCAAATCAAGAACCTCGACTAAACAGCGATTACCTCACGTACACTTCCAGCTCTTCCCCCTCTTCCCGCTTAACAAGCAGACGCTTTGCGCAAATGCGTCTGCAAAACCAACTTCTCCCCAGCCCATCTTCTACATGTAGCATACATACCATTTGTCTCCGCATCAATCGTGTTCCATCCATCATAGCGTATCATTGCAATCCAGCTTCTTCTTCTCTTTGGTTCGTTTTCCCCTACCCATTAAACTCCAAGCAGAGTATGACAACATTACCGTGAAACCAAGTGCGGCAAGGGAGCGGAGTTGGGTGAAGGCAGAGTCAGGGCGCAATAGTTGGATGGAAAGGACTGTCCAGCCTTGGCACCTGCACATCTCGATAAACGAAAGTGGTTGGTGTACAAGAAGTGACCGTTAAAGACGGACCATCCAAACTGCAAGACGAACTGGAGAGCATTGATACATGCATGATTGCTAGTAACCCAAAGCAGAAAAACATAAACTGAGATGCAAAAGAGCGCAAAAGCATGAAACGAGTCTTATTGCAACATCTGTCGAAGCCTGCGCAGAATCAAAACAGAAAAGCAACCAAGCGCAACTAATATATGCTATCCAATAACGCCTCGAAAACAAGTGCATGATTCAACTACTCTTCGCTCGGTCACCGACTGCCAGAGGAAAACAGGAACAAAAATCGTGAGCCCTTCGTGGCTATCCAAAGAAAAGAGAATGATCCCCTTCACCCGGTTCCATGCAGGGTTCAGAAACCCCATCGAATGAAGCCTTGGCCAGGGGGAATAAACAATAAAGACAAAAAGATGATTAAACAAGGTTGGTGCAAATGGGTCAAACTTGAACCATGGTGAAAACAGCATGGAATCCAAGTCCATGGCAAAACATTAAAAGCATTGAGATAACAGAACAGCCAAACTTTTCAAGCGCAGGGGATACCCGTCCAACTTCTCCCCATGGGCAAGACGGAATCGTTCAAAAAGCAAGAGCATCTTCAAAAACACCTCGCCTATCGTCATTAACCACTCCCTCAAACCAAGTGGTTTTCCCGTATCCTGAGGCCGGATGGATGTCGTCCCTATATCGAACGACGCAGGCCCAGCAGAGCGAGCATGAAATGGACGATTGTAACGTAACCCGTAATCCAAGCGGGCGCCGAACGTGGAGACCGCGGGTCGTGTATTAGGGTGAGCAAAAAAAGGGGGGGTGTTCGTTCGTCAATGTTTTACACAAACAATAATTTTGATCATTGATCATTTCTTTGGAGGCGGTAAGTTCGTCAATTTGAGATTGCCTCGTAGTGTAGTAGGCCGAGACAGCTGTCTAGACATAACATCGTAACTGCGTGAATATTCATAATATGATGGACGTCGTGACCTCTCCTGTCGTCGGCGCCGTCCGCGTCTATGCCTGACACGCCAAGCCATAAGACGCGCAAAGACAGAAGAGAAGTGGAAAAAGTGGAAATTCATGAGTAGGGTCGTTACAAGCAATGGTTGCCCATCGAGGGTGTATTGTAACTCTTCAAAGTGTCATATAGCGTCGTGTTTCTCTTTTGGTGGGGCTTTCTCTTCAGGGAGGTTTTGCGTGCATTGATCATTGTTGTCGTAACTTTCGTGGGAGGCAGGTTCCGGCCTCCGGCAGCCAACTGAATGGCGCTAGGATTGTTGCTGGATGGAATACACAAATATGAAAGGACCGGACATGTTTGGGAGAGATGTTTCGCTGCCCCAAAACACACAAGTTACCAAGCGCACAGAGGCATCGGAATGGAGGACCCGCTTGTTGCTGTGGAAAATACCAGGCAAAAATCGACCATGATCTCTCGGGAGGTCGTTGCTTGCGAGTGCCAGATGTATATATATGCGGATAATGCCACAATTCCAGGCGCGTCCGCGAATTCCGATGCCACCATGTGCTTGGAAAGGCTGAATTGAGTTTTCGAGATGGTGAGCCCTTCAATAGTGTTGGCGAAATTTAATGGAACCTCGAAACGTTGGAGCTAGTTCCCGTTCGAGTCCCGTCGTCTGAGGAGTCTGAGATACAAGGACACCAAGGGATGAGCAACAGGAACTTGTTTGACCGAGTCTACTCATCGATCAGGTCACTCGGGACCAACTCACCACTTCCCCTCTGCATATGCCCATTGACACGGCCGCGACTGGAGAATCCCGAGGCGGCCTCCCACTCTGGTCCTCGAGGCTGCCTATCTGGGGCGGCGCGGTTCGACGACGATCCGTTCGCACTCGGTCGGTGGCTACCAATGGCACCGGGCGTGCTTCGGTTCTGGGAAGACACGGAGCTAGACTCGAACGAACCGAGGTTTAGGCTGCTGAGAGTACTAGCAAGCACCGTCGCCTCGTTCGAGGAGCCCTGGCTTACAGCGGTACCTGGAGCACTTGAGGTTAGAGTGGGAGTCGCAAGGGAACCAGCTTGGCTGAGGCTACCTGTGTAGTCACCAAGACGAGCCAACGAGGAGGCCGGTAAACCACCAAGTCCCGTAGCCGGGTTTAAATAGCTCGAAGAGGAGTGCGACGGGCTAGGACTAAAAGACCTCAGGTCCGCAAAACTCTTAGCCGTCCTGAGATTGTTGGGAATGGCGACTCCGTCGGGGCTGCCCGGAAGCTCCAGCGTGGGGCCTTGACGGCCGATGGCATGGGGATAGCCACCGGTAACGCCGCGCGATTCCCGGTCCGCTGCAAAGTCAAAAGTGGCGGCACGGCTGAGTCCGCGGCGGTGCAAGTCGAGGCTAACGGCGGTGCTCGTGTGTGCCTGACCCGTGGGAGATGGGACGTGTGGCTTGATGACCTGGATCTGCCTGGAGTCCGCATCACCAACGGAGCGGTGCTCCAATCCCATGTAGTGGGCGAGGATATGGATTTGTCGACGCTCTTCAGGGCTAACGCTCGAGGGGAAAATGAGAATCTCTCGGCTTTCATCGCGTCGGAACAGAGTTAACTCTGTATAATACTGCAGCGTGATTGGATCGTTCAGGTCTAGGTCCCCTTCACACGAGTGATTTAACAGTCAGTTTTACTGCTCTTCAAGGGTGGATATAGAAAAAAGTGACAAGTGCCCGCGAAGGGCACGAAATACAATATTGCCCACAAGTCCTGATGTCGTATACTGGGGGTAAGGGTTAAGTGAAGGTATAGGGATAGACCTACTCAAATGAGCATGCCTGGGCTGCTGCTGGCTGTTTGCCATGCTAGTGAGAGTCTGGAGCGAAGGTTGCTGGTGGAGAACCGGACCACGATGCTGTTCTTCCAACTGACCGCGTCGCTCACGCTTCTCCCGTTCGATCCGCTCTCGCTCAGCCTCAGGGAGCATCTTTTTGTACTCAACTCGCAGTTTCCGACCATGGACCTCCAAGCCATTCATCGTCTCTATCACGAGACGGGTATCCTCAGGGGACTGGAAGTTGGCGAAAGCGAGACCGCGGAAAATGCCACCATCAAAATGGTAGTTAAACGCATAGGGCTGAGGCAGATGAAGGTCGGTCATCAACTGGGCCAGAGTCTCCTTCCTGATGGCGAAGGGGATATTCTTTATCACGATTGCCGTGGGGATCAACTGGTCGGAGTCGCCGGGTTGGGGATTTGGGCTGCGAGCATCGGGGGAGACCTGATCCATGCGAAGACCAGACGACAAGGGGTTCGATGACAAGCCAGGGGGTTGGAAGGTGGGCATGGGTGGGTGCATGCCCATGGAATTGGCGTCGGTCCAGGTCTGTCAAAAGACTCTCAATGTTAGTGCGACAAAGAACAAGGGCATTGATAGTTGCGGAGGGTTAAGGGACGTGACTGACAGAAGGAAGCGCAGTCCTTCGGTTGCTAGCTCGTTGACGCGCGCCGCCGCCATTCAGAGGTCCGTTGATAGTGGCAACGTTGCCGGCGTTGTAGGCCCACGACTGGTTGTTATCCAGCATGTAGCCGCCAGCGAGGCCGGGAACCGAGGACATTTGATCCATACCGGCCCTTAGAGTGTAGCCACCGGGAGCTATGCGGTCGGTAGAGTACAGGGCAGAAGATCCGAGAGGCGAGTCGAAGGGCCGCTGCGAATGACGGGGTAGGGAGAAGCCGGTGGGAAATGCTTGATGAGAGTAAGGCGCCCTTGACGAGCTCGGAGACCGGCTCGTAGGGTGAGGGAAGTCCATATACATCTCGTTTGGATGTTGTTGGCTCATGGCGGAAATAATTTTTTTTCTTGGATATGTGCGAGGGGGGAGGATGTAGAAGAAGATGGTGGGGAAGGGGGAAATGAGGTCGGAAGGAGAGCCGACGCGGTCAGATGTCAGAGGACCAAGTCGCCGATTTGCATATAGTCTGTTCGAGTTGAGGTGAATAGCGCTGTGATGAAGAAGAAAAAAATCGGCGTAGATCCAAGGACGCTCGCGATAGGCGGGAGGTTTAGAGGGGGTGGATTTTCCTCAGTGTCGGAATCGGAAGGGCCAGCCAAGATGGTCGGGCGGAGCGAGAAAGAAATTAATGAGAGAACGAAAAGATGAGTCGAACAAGAAGAAGTGATCCGAGGAGCAAGGAGGCTCTGCGTCGCAGCGACCACTGCAAGGACACAGGACACAGCTGACTGCAGGGGAGATGGTGTGGAAAGCAATGTTGTGCTCTCCGAGGTTGGATCCCAGGAAGAAAAAGAGGATCCAGTGCAGGCACCCGAGGGAAAAGGGTAAAAAGGGGGATGAGAATCAGATGTGTCGATGGCCGACTCGAGGGACGAAGGAAGAGCGTTTGTTGTTGAAGGGGATTGGAGAAAAGACGGTTGAAATTGGATGGAATTATTGGGGGGCTTGGAAGGCAAATTTTCGCCAGTGCTGGTGTGGGTGTGGTGCTCCTTCTAGCCTGGAATTATTGTAACCTGGCTGGGCCTCGTGCTGCTTGTGCAGGGCAGGTGCGTGCCAGGTGAGTACTTCGCAGGCGTACTTCGTTATTAGGCGGCTTCCTCCTTGGTGGGCGGTGGAGGTGGAGGCAGGAGGCAGGAGGCAACTGGGTGCAATTGTGGAGGCTTGGGTGGAGGAAGGGGAAAAGGAAAGCGGAACCTTCAAGTTGCCTTCTGCTCCTGAGGGCATATGACTATTACGGAGTACTTCCAACGTATTTTTTTTCCTTCTCTTGGCCGTTGCTTTTTTACGGTTTGCTCTCTCAGCGCAGGCGCTCCTCCAGGTACCCCAAGTACTTCGTACTCGCTGCTGTATCTTCAAGGTGCAAGTGTCCCAATGAATGTCGTCTCGTGACGAAAAAGAAAAGAAAGAAGATTACGGGGAAGAAAAAAACAGAAGGGGAAAAAGGACCAAAACAAGTTACAATAAAAAGTCATAAAGTCGTCAAGCAGAATGAGCTTCAGTCTCTCTCTCTGCCAACAACCCCGTTGGTTCCGGGGGTTTGTTTTTGTTATGTTCTATGAGAAACGGGACGGATCAATCAAAGGGAAAGGCAACGGAGGCGTTGCCGTCGAGCAAGCGGGTCTCTGTTTTGGAATGACGAGCGAAAAAAATTCCAACAGCCCGTCTTCGATCTTCGATCAAAGGGAATTATTGTAGCCGCAGAAGCAGGAGAAGGTGAAAAAGGCTAAAAGGGGGTCCCCGCCAGCGGGAAGTTGGAGCCTACTAGACCCAAGACAGCGTTAGTCTTTGGAGCCCCAGCCATTACCAAGTCTTGCTTCATGGTATCGATGAGTATGAAAGCATTAGTCCCTAGACAACATCAATCAAGTGGATTGAGATTGCGGTTTCTCATTCATTCACTGTCCTTCCAGATGCCGCAATAGTACACGCGCCCTCCTCAAACTGCTGCGCCGTGACTACGGGACACACATCCGGCAATGGTCCGGCGATGCCTGAACAGATTCCCTTTGCTTTATCACTACGGTTTAGGTTTGGAGGACTGAAGACTCGATTTTGATGCCTGATCACTAGGGCAAGGATGCCGGTTGCCAGGGTTGAACAGTGGCAATATTTCCAAATATGCACGGAATACCTCATTTTACTCATAAGACATCCCGCGGAAGCTCGTTATCACCCCCGGAAAATTTGCAAATCTCCAAGCACTGTGCACTAGTACCCGCTCCACTCGACCGTTGGGACACCTGAGATCAAGTGCTGGAGTTTGAGCGTGTGAAAACAGCATTGAATCAAATTGATTTCGACAATGCTCCACCGAGGCCCTGAAGAAATAATAGTCCACCACGACATCACTCGTCTCAAAGAACATGGACCAGCATCGTTAGTGATGAGGAATGCCAACATCTGAGCCCAGCGCCATTGAGCTCGAGTCGCAAAGATCTCCAAGACCTACAGGAAGTACTGCAGGATGTTGAGACGCGAATCTTGAACCAAGGACTTGGTTTGCATATTCACGGATCGATTCCTTGGCCTGTGCTCCCTGACGAGTCATTGTGCTGGTGATCTCTCCGGCTTATGACGGTTCCTCGGTTTGATGTCGTATAACATATAACCAATCGCGGGATCTCTATCCACTAAAGTGAGACTCTTCGTCCCAGATGCATCAATGCTGCACTTTTCAAGTCAAGAAGCGGTCCTAGATGAGAGGACGTGGGTGGAAAGGGGCTTGCAGACCGTCTTTCATTACTGAGTAGTTCCCCCCAATTTCTTTTTCGCCCATCGTGAACTAACTGTCCATTGGCAATGCGATGCTGGGCTGCGGAGTTGGAACAGGGGAGGGTAGAAACGGACCCGCTCACATCTTCTCTGAACCATTGGATCTGCCGACATAATGATGGCCGCTACCGGACGCACATCACAGATACAGGAATTTCCGTCCCTCCCGTATATGCGTACATAAGGGGATGATTGGCACTACAGTTGACCGCTCGTGGGCAATAATTGATGGTTGATGGCTAACAAGTCAGCTTGGGAGGAACAACACTCCATACTCCATCATCCAGTAGTCTGGTCCCATCTCCAATTTTGCAGGGCGAGTCCATCTCTTCCTCCCTTCCGACTGGTCCCAGGTTCCCGAGGGACTGGGCCCATGAAAGATGGCTTATACTAGCTGAGGCTATATTTGATGGATGACTGGCCATCATCGACTCGAATTCAGCTTCCCCGGGAAAGATGTGCAGATGCATCTCAGGTCTTCCAACCGGTGTTGGACGTACGAAGTAGTGTAGCTCCGAAGGTATTTTACCTCGACGTCCCTTCCCCCTTTGCTTGACGACAAAAGGTAAAAGCATGGAGTCGACGACATTCTCGTCCCTGTCCTCACCTCTGATGTTTCCATCCTCGTGGACTTGTACACTAAGAGCCAAAATACGGCGATTTTCTCTCTGTCGTCATTTGGTTACATCAACACAATTCAATATTTGAAATCCTTCACCCACAAGTCTCAAGTACTCAAAAGGTCAAAAAAGGATGAATTAGGGGCGCCTTGTGTGACTCGAAGCTATTCAAGTACATAAAGGTACATTGATATGGGCGGGAGAAACCAGGCGGCTGACGGCGGATGGACAGCCAACGATCACTCCTTGGCGTCCTCTGATTGGCCAAAACTCCCTCTCCTTGCCAGAAAATAGAGAGGAAGGAAAAGGTTAGAGCTGCTCTCTGTCACAGCTGTGGAAGGTAGGACGCAGCAGCGGCGAGAGGAGGAAGGAGCAAAATAGAGCCCGAAAAATATGGAAAAACATTGCCAGCTGGGCTTCTGCCTACCTGGCGCTGCTGCACCACACATATCTTGGACCATAACATTTTTTCTCCCTTCCCCTCCACTTCCGCGCGACAAACATCAACAACTTCCCATCAAAAATCTTTTAAATCACCACCCGACACGATACCAACCACAACCCCCCTCATCGAAATCCAGTTTTCCCAACAGCATCGCATCGCGCATCCATCCATCAAAACAATTACCATCTAATTTTTTATCGGCGCAGGAAATACCCAATTTTTCCCCCTCCAAAACTTAAAAAAACACGTAAACAATGGCCGGCGGCAAAGGAAAGTCTTCGGGCGGAAAGAGCTCTGGTGGCAAGACCTCCGTTGAGGGTCCCAAGAAGCAGCAAAGCCACTCCGCGAGGGCTGGACTCCAGGTAAGACCATCATCATCTTGCTTTGAAGCATCTTGCGACGCGATCTCTATTTGTTTTTCGCATCGCGACACCCCTCCATTTTCGACCGCAGCCCCATCACGTTCCCCCAGCAGATCGTCGACATTTATGACGCGTTGCGACCGATATGCCCGCGATGGTAAACTTGCCACATGAATGGCGATTGCCGCCGGTGACGTTCATCACTTCTGCATCGCGTTATCATCACAAACGCGTCGATACCGGTCGTTTCTATCGTCATTGTCGCCATCGTCGCCATCTCGCGCATTGCACCAGGCTGTCGATACCGCCAACTGACGATCCGATCCTTCACCGCTTAGCAACGCCTCACCCAACCCATGCCGTCGCCCACGTCACTGTCGCTCAAGTCTACGCGCATAATGATTGGGCATGCGTTTACTAACCTGTCATCTTCGATGATGTAGTTCCCCTGCGGTCGTGTCAAGAGGTTCCTCAAGCAGAACACCCAAAACAAGATGCGCGTTGGCGCCAAGGCGGCGGTCTACGTTACGGCCGTGCTAGAATATCTTACTGCCGAGGTGCTCGAGCTCGCTGGCGTACGTTCTTCCCCCTTAGTTTCCCATCACCAGCCTCGTTTCACAGGATTAGTATTTGCTGACCTTATCATGATAGAACGCTGCCAAGGATCTCAAGGTCAAGCGTATCACGCCCCGTCATCTCCAGCTCGCTATCCGTGGTGATGAAGAGCTCGATACTCTCATCCGTGCCACCATCGCCTTCGGTGGTGTACTGCCACACATTAACCGCGCTCTTCTTCTCAAGGTAGAGCAGAAGAAGAAGAAGGCGGCGCAGGGGGTATAAGGAGTCGTATAGCAAGTTCGGAGTATGGGTTGACGCGTTATTTTTTGGGCCGACCTTCCGCAGCCTATTTCACCCTTCTCGTTCTTCTCGCATGAGTTTGGGTGTGTATTCGGTCGATATAACTAGTACATGACATATCGGTCGAGTTGTGGTCGCGGTCGGTTGGCAACGAATCAGGGCCTGAGACTGGCGGGACATGCTTTTCGGTGTGTTGTCCTTGAAAGATCGGTTTCATTTGTTTTCTTCTTGCGGGATCGAGACAAGAGAAAAGACGGGAGAATCCCAAAGGAGGTCGGCATGTCGCGAAAAGGCCGACGGGATCGAGGATCGTTCTGAACGATGGAAGTATCGGGCGGGCGGGATGCGTTGTCCTCCTAGTCTGTCACCTCCCCCTTCTCCCCGCCTGCTCGTCTCGATTAGCCTCGGCTGCTGCACTTCATTTTACGTTTTTGATTTCGGGCAAGGGAAGGGGGGAGGAGTTTCGGGGTCTCGTTGTGTTCTTTTTTTTTTCTCTTGTAGGATTAGGAAAGTTAGCGCAGGTGGAGAGGGTTATTCTTTTTTCCTGGGAGATGGGTGAATCTATACTGGGCATTGGGAGGAAGAAGACTTCGGATGGTTTACCGTCCGGCGCTCTCCATGTGCTGTTCTGCAAGCTGCGTACCTCATGTCACCATTTTGTTTCTTGTGTTCTCGCATGCGAAGGACCTAAGCCGTGTTGCTATGCAGATTCAAGACGATCGTAATTTGAGGAAGGTATTGCTAGGTTGGCGGATCTAACCCCTCCCCGGTCGAGTTGTGAGTATGCCATGGCCATTCCTTGTAGGCTATCGATCTCAGTAGCTTTGCAGTGCGTTTCAAGATTCGTCGAAGCATTCTGAGAAGACGGCATGTCGTGTTTGTTGATGGCGAGCTACCCACATATGAAGCGTCTATTCTGTGTTTGTTCTGTAGGAATACGCTTGCCGAGATAGGGCGGGTGAGAGGAAGAATGTCGCTTCCATCACCGGAAGATGCGCTTTTCCATTTTGCATCCTAGCTGAGGATTCAGAAGTCGTTGGTAGCAGGATGGCCGCTCCCACGTCGTAGGACTGTAGATTGTGTGGTGAAGAGACGGATCATGACAATGGAACGAGAAGAGCCCCAAACGGGCTAAACCCCACACACAGATCCGATCATCGACGGCCAAGTGGCAGGCACCCGGCATCCACTTCTCACCCCCCACGCTTACCGAACTTTTTCTTGGTTTCTTTCCACTGTGAAGGAACTGCATCAATGGCTTTCGGCAGAGGGACGACGTGTATTTTGCCTGATTCTGCAAGAGAGAATCCATGGAATGGAAGAGAGGAACACGGTATTGGCGGATCGAGAGGTACTGTATACTTTAGGAGATGTTCAAGATCTGATTTCAACAATTCACAAACACTGCACTTGAGGCCATTGGGAATTATACCGAAAATACTCTCTTCCGTCTCACTTGAAAGATACTGGAGGTAGTAGAGTAGCCGCCGGCTTCCTCCTCTCTCGTGACGGACATATTTATGCTTTTCTTCTACTCCGTCCCGATCAGTTGCGTGAGTTCGAGATTTCTGAGACCGACGCCCAATTCTAAGAATGCCAGTGTGTAAGTACGGGGAGAGGCGGAAGAGGTTAGGAATATAAGCTACGCCTCAGTCAGACATTGTAAGGACTGTCAGGGTCTCTCGTCTCTTTCCATTAACAGGCCAGCGTCCAGGAAGCTACTAGACTGGAGAAATCTAGAATTAGTGTCTAAATTTCTCGGCGTGACAGAGGATTATCCAAAAATGCATGTGAAGTCAAAGGAGAGGGTGCCCGGATCTTAGCCCCGAAAATCGCGAAAGCACATGAAAGAACTCTGATCTTAGGCGTCAGGCTCGGTCGTTAGGCGCCCAGGGTGCCATGGATCTATGTCTTAGGTTGAGCAATACAGGTCACGATCTTAGAAATGCAGAGGCTAAGAGCCTCCTGTGAGCGCGAAGCGCGAAAATCACGTACCAGAGCTCCCAGCTCTGTGGGAACTGGATGCTTCCCGATCATCTTAGCTTCAAGATTTATGTTAAGCTTCCGATTTTCGAAAAGGGAACAGCGATGATGGTCGCCAAATTTAGAATCACGGGGGAGGAATGACAGCTATAATATACGGGAAAGGAGCAGAGATTGCCGGAACGGGGATGCGAACTTCCAATCCGCAAACCATTTGCTCCTTGACGCCGTTTGGTTGTTAAACACATCCGGCAGTTTTCCACGTCTCAGCAACTCCTTTCACAGCCTGGAACTAGAATCTCCAGTCGTCTCTCTAGCCCATTCTAGAGATGGACCTCACCCGAACACCCCAACACCTAGGCGAAGCCAGGACCAACGGGATTCCCAACGGGGTCCCTCGTTTCAATCTTCATCCAGGCGAAGCAGCCATCGTGGCCGAGCAAGAACACAGCCCTCCGGCTCCTACACCGACCCCCGTCAACGGTGTCCACCACACCCCGGCATTCCGCCGGCCTGCCGCTGCGCGTCGCGCAAGGTATATCTGCCGGTCCTGCAGCGCTGGCTGGCCATCGGCTCTGCGGGGCTGCCTGTTCTGCGGAGGAGAACTCCGTCACTCGCTCTATAACTGGCACCATATAGGCCGGCATACGAGTCCCCGTGTGCGCTACTTACACGACGGTAGAAGCTATTTGGTCAATGGTGGGGAATATGATAGACTTGAGGTGGTTGATGACGAGTCTAGCGATATGCCCATCCTTCAGCAAACCGACTTGGGGGACGGGAGTAGGAGCGGTGAATTCAACGACTCCAATGAGGCCAGCCTGGAGAACCTCAGTGACGCCGAAACCCTTGTCGAAGGGGGGGGGTATGATGACCATGATGGCCATGGTGAACATGAGGAAGAAGACAACACCAGGAATCACCAAGAAGCCGTTACAATTACCGTTACCGTTACTATTCCTGATAGGTCAGAGTGGAACACGCCAGCTCGGCCCCGCACAGAGGAAGATGTGGAAATGGACGGGACTTCGGCCGATGACGAGGCCGAAGCCGGGACGGATCAAGACGAGAACATGGAAGATGGAGATATAACGATCTGAACGGCAGTCTTCAAAATCACGGATTTAGACTGGGGTTCAGGAGGAACTAGTGATGGAGCCTATCTCCTCGGACATTACCTTGAAGTGTTGGTTACATTGAAGCATGATAGCTTCTCGGGAACAACGGCAGTGCGCCAAGGGCCTGAAAAGGCATAGGAGAGAGAATAAGGCAAGGCCCTATGAAAGTATTACTACCAAGGGGTTAGATATCATTGCTTCGTACAGTCGTGGTTCGAGAGAATACCAACCTAGGACTGAAGCGTATCAGAATTGACCAAGGGACCGAGACCAGCCATGTTTGGGAAGGTATCAATGGTCTGCCAGGTTACATTTAGTCTCTCGCTTACTTCGTTCTAATAACGTTCTAATCCATCAATGGATCGTGGATCTTAATAGCGTCTGATGCTCCCCTAACTGCAAGGGTCAAGTGCCGAGATATGAAGTAAGTTTATTTGTAGCGCTCGTACTTCGTAGTGCAGCGTAGATTATTATTACCTCTTTCCGTATTTGGCCGAACGATGGGTGCTTGAGCGCCGGGATAATTCAAATGCTACTTCGTACGTCTCATCTCGTGTGGGTATCGGATCGAATTTGATCTCTCTGAATATCGTCAAACACCATCGAGTTGCAGCCGGTCAGTGTCAGTTCGGAGTCGCCTTATGCTCCACATCGCAAACCGCTTGTCCTTGCACTTGCTTGTACTTCTACTTCGCACTCCAGGTCGGTCGATCCGCACATTACCAGGAGGTCACGTGGATTTGCTGGGCGGGATTTGAGGTTCGCCTAGCCTTGTCATCTGACAGCAGCTTAATCGGGCCGGGACCAGCTGCATTGCCGTTCCTACGCTGGACCCGCCTCGCTTCCGGCAGCGAGTGTTATTACTGGTCTGCAGCGGTGTGGAAGGGGAAATGTGGCGGGTTATGATCTTCAGTGGAAGCCTGGAAGCAGTGGAAACGGCAACGGCTGGGGGATTGGGAACCACCCGGTCGAACAGTGGAGCGGTGGAGCTAGCAGTGGAATGGTGGGGACCGCCCAGCCAGACCAGACCAGCCTAGGCCAGCCTATGCCAGACGTTGCTTTTTGGCTTTCCCTGAGGAGCTTGAAGTGCAGCTCCAAGGAGACTCTGCACTTGAAAAGCCTGTAGAGTTGGGAGAGAAGGCGCACCCCAGACTCCCCAAACTCTCAAGTCTCCAACTCTCCGCCCCGCCTTTGTTTATTTTACTTCGGACTTCTAATCGAATCCATCATGATTATCATCAAGACAGAACAAGTCCATCCATGATTTCTTCCTCTCTCCTCTCAAACCTCAACTTCTCCCCGCACCCACTACAACGAGCCATGCCACCCTCTGGCCCTCGCGCTTCGGACTGGATTCTCTTGGCCCGGTCTCCTGCCCGCCACTCGGTCTAATCAAACCTGCCTCTTTTCCAAGCCCGTTCGGTCAACAGAGCCGCCGCCCTCCCTTGCTCACCGTTAGCAGCACGCGTTTACTAGGATTCTAAATCAATCTTAATTCCTCCCGCACCCCACCTACCAAATTCGATTGAACTCGTTCTCACCTCAGCTTAGCGCATTTTAACGTGAACTTTCTCAGTCCAGCTCGGCCTGTCTCATACACCCGCACGGGAACAGGTGGGCAAGGCCCGCTGAATGTTGGAGCGTCATACCTGGAAGAAACATCGATTTTAAAGCTTGCGTCTGTTCATTCTTCATCGCCTAGAGGGACAACTTTGAGTTTTTCCTTTTTCTTCTATCCCTGCATCTTCATCGACTGCTCTTGTTGGTGTGGTGTTCTCCCCACCCATCCAGGTCCTTCTCCTCTATTCCTTACAACTCTTCTTTCTGGACCTGGCCTGGCGCCTTTCTTTCATTTTAACGCCTCAATCCCCATGCTTTCTTAAAGCCTGCATACACACCATAAGCCATGCCGTCCGATCTAGCCCTGCGGCCGGCGCGGGAGCGCCTGGCTGCCCTTCTCCAGTCAGTGCTGGGTTCCCTCCGCCGCGGCAACCACGAGGCCTCTGACGACGAGGACGAGGACGAGGATGAGGATGTCGTCGACGTAGCTGCGGAGGATTCGAGTGACGACGGCGAAATCGGTGAAGACGACGATGATGACATCACCTCCGTCTCCTCTTCGTCCCTGTCATCCTCTAGCGAGGAGTCGTTATCCGTGCCTGTTCTGCCAGATCCACCGCGTAGGACTCACTCTGGCGGTGCGCGGCGACGGTCGCGACGTACAAAATCCAAGTTACTACCCGCCTTACCGTCGTTTGCCAACTCCGGATTACAAAAATACGGACCCAGACTCGGCATTCACCCGAACACCAGGAGTACGGCAGCCACCGGCCAAGGAAGACCCACCACCCTCAACATCGCCGACCTCCCCACCGAGCTCCAAGTCCTCATCATCAGCGAGCTCGACTTCGCCGACATCCAACAACTCCGCCTCGCCAACCACTTCTACTACTCCCTCATCACTAAGTCCCTCCTCAAGGACATCTACGGCGCCACCCTCGAGGGCGTCATCCTCTCCCACTGCCACCTCTGCCTGCGCCGCGACCCGGCCCGGAACGCCCTCCTCTACGCCGACATCACGCACCCCAAGTATCCTTTTTGCAGCCGCTGTGTCGACTGCGCTGTGCGTCGCAACGAGTTAGTCCCCGGCTGTCGCGTTTCCATGGGTAATTTTAGGAGCGCCTGGGTTTGTCGATGGTGCGGATATCCTGTGCTGGTGTCCTCGGCGTGGAATCATCCACATTTCCATAAGCGGTGTTATTCGTGGTATGGATCTACGCTATTGGCTTACCTTGTTCTGGGGTGGATTCAATTTTGTATCGTGTTTGTGGGGTTTGCGTTGTGCTTTAGGTACTTCCGGAGCGATAAACTTGTGCTCATCCCATCTATTGTGAGTTCCACCTCCGAGCCTCAGCGTCCTTTCCGCTCGACAAGTCTCTCACTCTTCTTTCCTTCCGCAATTTCTTTGAGCTCTCGCTGATAGCTGATCCGTCCAGATCTCCGTCACCATATCGGGTATACCCCTCATCATCATTAACCTCCGACGGCCCATGACAGACCGAACATACGGCTGGTCTCTCATGCTCGAATTCTTCCTCCTCGCTCTCTGGATCTTGCCAACCTACGCGATAGGCAGAACCGTCGCCTCACCAACCTTTACCATCACCAAAGCAACCATCGCAACCCTCCTCTTTTGCGCCTTAAATCTGTACGTTTCCCCTAATATCCCCTTCTAGTTCGCTCCTCCCTGTCCGTAACTACTAACCTGTCGGGGCTCAGCGTCTTCCGCCTCTTCAACACCCTCGGCAACCTCATCCTCCTCTCCGAATTCAAACTCTGGCGCCGCAAGAAACCCGATCTGCCCCTCCCCCACCGCCTCTTCAACTTCTTCGTCGTCGCCCTTGTCTTCTGGACCTACCCCCGCGCCGTCGAGCAGTCGTATCCCCCCGTGCGGCCCCGGTCCACCGGTTCGAAATAGGATTTTGTTACGTTGGCTTCTGTCAATGGGGTGCGGGGTTGGTGGGCGTGGACTTGGTGAAAAACAGCGAGAGAAAAATGATCGATGTGTTTATGTATTGTAATGTATTTTATGGAAACTAGGGAACAGAGAAAACATGGGTGGAAAATTACGGAAATGGAGGGAAACTAAGGGTCTCTTGAGGATCCGGGAAATGTCATGATTTCGGATTATATCGGCGTTGTAAAGGGTAGGAATGAACGGATGGAATCAATGGAATGGAATCAATGAATAGATACTAGGGATCGGGCGCCTTCCCCTCCCCTTATTTTAGTTACTTGGGGAAGACCTCGTTCGCTCAAGTGTTATGAACCATTATCAAACTCACTGTGGAATTAGAAACCGAATACTACATGTATCCTCAGCTAACTTTAACCAAAAAGCCTTGTAGACAAGAAAGAAGTCCCAGTTCCTCCAACAAACGCAACAAAACGTATAAACACCTCACCTCCGCCGCCCCCTCATCCCAGTATACCCACCACCACCGCCACCATTCTGTGCCATATGCCTCCTAGCCGCATCCTCAGCATCAAACCGATACCGATCCAACTCCCTCAAAAGCGTCGCAGCAGCCACCACCAAAAAACTCCGCATCTGCTCCCCGCCCCTCCTACCCCTCCTCTCCGACCCGGGGCCCGACTCCGCCGCCTTCTCGCACGCGACGCTCACGCACGCGAGGCAGAGCTCTATAGCCCGCAGACGAGCGGCCATCTTGTCGGCCGAGGTCGTCGCCGCGCCGTTGAGGGTGCTGCTGTTCGAGACGCTGGCGGTGTCGTCGTCGGCTTGGGCGGTGAGGCTGACGCCGCCGCTTCGGAGCTCGCCGACGAGCCAGGTTAGGACTTCGTTGATCTTTTCGCGGATCTTGATGGAGCATTCGCGCTGGCGGCGGGTGGGCTTGCAGGATTTGTGGAAGACTGTGCCGCAGAAGACTTCGAGCTCGGAGAGACCCGAGGTGGTGTTTGGGTTGTGCATGTCCTGCAGGTCCCTAACGATCGTTTCGTATCTGAGAGCGTCGTGAGCGGCGACGCCTAATATCAATAAAATGGACCTCTCTGAAAAGGAAAGGAGGAGAAAAAGGGGATGTTAAAAAATGCCTTACCCTTCCTTGAGCCTTCGAGCCGTTTCTAATTTACTTTCCCAATTGATCAAAAAATACAGTCTGAGATCGAGAAGCTCCTTGTCCACAACGCCGAGAAGCTGGTCCCATATAGATGGACCATTTATCGACGCAGACCTCTGTATGCTGGACCACACCTTCTTCTCGTCTACCTCCCGGTACAGCTTACCCAGGATCTTTTCGGACATGTAGTACTGGTAATTCGGGGCGGCGTCTTCCTCGTCTTCCTTGGAGTTGGAAGGATCATCCATGAATTCGATTGTTCCAAGGTCGTACACTTTGGTTAGAGGGGCTGGGGAAAGGCTGAAGAAGGGGGGCCAGCACAATGGGCACTTATTAGCCAGATGCTCCCAAGAACAAGGCGAGACTAAGAGCAAGAGGAGAATGGAGAGAAGAAGGGGAAAAAAAAAAGAATAAACTGGGGGACTTACAAATCTGGCCTGAATCTCGGTTTAAAGTTCGGCATGAAAGCAACGTCAACGGGGACGCCCGTCTTAGAAAAGTCCACCGCGTTCGAGTGCAATTCCGCAAGCTTTATACAATCCGAGTCCAGGGTCCCCTCAGGCTTCTTATCGGCGATAATCTGGTGTCTGTTGGCAATGATACCGAGCTGGTCTGTCTTCATGAAGTTGACGAAGAAATTGGCCATGTGTGACTTCTCCACCGGTTCGTCAAGGCCCTTCGCGATCACGCGAGGATAATCGGCTGGCTCGTAGAGCCGCTTCACCTTCAAGTCCGGATCCCATATGATATTGTATTTGTCGCCGTCCAGGTCTCCGCCGCTTAACTTGCTAGGGAGGTCTCGCGTTCCCTTTTGGCTAAACACTATGCAGTTCCTCAATGCTAGAAGCGCATGACCTGGCGGTGGAGTCTTCTGGTAGGCTATTTGGATATCTCCGGGATGCAGCGCCGGTGACCTCGTCACAGTAACCGCGCCGTCCCTTATCGAATGGTCAATCGGGACGTCTATCCCCTGGTACGTCTTCTCAAAAGTGACGTAGACCTCGTCCGCCTCGAGATATCCCGTCTCGTCCATGACGCCGAAGAGAGTCACACCCTTTCTAACGGGAATTCGGGCCTTGTGCTTTAGCAACCGAAGTTCTCTGAGTATGACGGATTCTACTAAAGACCGGAGGAAAGGATCCTGGCGGTAGTCAATCTTGCGCTTGTTGAGTCGCTTGATGAACTTGGGCAGGTCTGCTTCCGTCCCGACATCCTGACAGTGAAGGAACGCCGCCGTGCTCTCGGCAGTCTTCGTCACGGCCTTCAACCTATCAAGTTCCGTCTTCTGGAGGCGCAGAAACCAGCTTTCGTCGACTCCCAGGTCCTCGAGAATCTTGATGATTTGTAGATTCAGGAGGAATCGGTGAGGTCTAGACGACATGTCGCAAATTTCGAGGTCGGCACTGTCGGGACTCGGAAACTTCTCCATTGTTTCCTTCCGGATGCAAAACTGCTTCCCGGGCAGTCGAGTGTCGAGTGACAGCATCCCCTTGGCCCCAGCCCACCTGATTTGGAAGCACGTAGCTCTGTTGCTACTCTTAGGCAGCACGTCCCAGATAGAGAGCGCGGCAGCGCGGGAGATGGTTCCCACTCCGTCGCTAAAGATTCGCTGGCCGTCTGGGGACTTGACATCATGTATGTAGGACTGCGTTATCCCATGCTCGGGCAGGTGAATGGAGAAAGGTGTCTCGCTGAATGCCTGGCCAATTCTTGCGGCGCAACGCGCGGGGATACGAATGTGTTCAAAGTCTCCTAGGGCCTGGATGATGCTAATGTATGTCTGGAGATTGCGATCTTTGTCGACGAAGGACGCAGAGAACCATGCAGAGTGGGACCGTAGGGAGGAGTGGGAAAATCCTAAGAAACCATACACTCGACCGGCGATTTGAATTCCAGTACGGAAGACGTTTTCAAACCGCTTCAGAATCATGTCGTTAGACACGTTTGGATTGAAGAAGATGTCTTCTTCATCTTCCTCGCTAAATTGTACTCGCAAGAAATGGTCCGTGAAATCAGGGAACTTGCGCAGGATTCGATTGTTCGTCTCAAGGTCTGGACCCTGCAGAATAATGCGCGTCGGTGTCACGACGGCTTTGAACACCCACGACTGACGCGCCGAGCGTTCCTTTTCCAACCGGGTAAAGAAGGGAGAGTTGCTTCGCCCACTAGTTTCGATTCTCACTAGATCTTCCAAGATATATCTAGAGGTGAGTCGGTCTAGATCCATATCCGGGGACGGGTACGGGATTTTCTGGAAGAGTTGTTTGAAAGACTTGACGGAGAAGGGCGGGGGCAAGCGTCTTCGCTTGGCGTTGGTGAAGGAGGTTTCCATATAATCCAATATCTCGATTCCGACCTTTGGAGTCACGTAGATATTCCTGACGAGGGCTTGGACCTGGAAGAGGATGTCGAACGGGACAGCATTGACAGCCTGGATCTCATCCGTCCTACGAGTGAAGGCATGGAAAGCGGTGGGGAAATCGGTAGTGCCAGGCATTGGAGCGACCTCCCGGAACGAGAATCGAGAGCAAAGTATGATGTCCATATACTCGACTGCGGACATTTGCTGGGCAAACACATTGTAGTTTTGCCAGAAGGTGAGCCGATAGACGAGGCAGTGCGTTACGTACTTTGAGTGCTCGGCGCAGCCGTGGAGATGTGTAGTCCTCATCCGATCCGGGACCCTGGAGGCGTTGTTCCATCCGTATGCCTCAAGATCCAATTTTTGCATCAATTGATCGATTTGGTTGCCAGGGGCGAAGAATCTTGGAGTCGCCGTGAGGATCAAGGTTATTTCAGGATTGATTTTATCAATAACCATCTCCCACACGCTTTCGTAGGGGATATCGACACGAGAACCGTTGTTATACTTAAGAATGAGTGTCCTCTTTGCAAACTTGGCCGTACATGGACTGCTGAGAGTGCATTGTAGACGACTCTGCTTGACGAATACGAGGTCTTCTCCGACGGGGTCGATTGTGAGATGACCGCAGTCTACGAACCGCAGATTGTCCAAAACTGGTGCATCCTTGGAGACGGGCTTGGCCACGGTCGTAACTCTCTGTTCCATGTGGTATCTGAGGTGTTGAATTGTCAACTTATCAGGGGTCCTCTTACCCTTAGAAGCGTAAACGGGACGGTTGAAAATGCGTAGCCTCGCTTTGTGAGGCTTAACGGCGCCGTGGGCTTGCAAGAACTTGTTGGCATCCGAGACGTTGAGGAATATGGCAAAGCCGAAGTCCTTGCGTCCGGGAACCTGGCAAGACCAGTCGACGATTCCCAAGACATTCATGAAGCCCTGGAGGCCGTTTTGGAAGCTGGCCTGGGACAAGCCCTGGGGCAGCCCCTGGAGGTAGACTTCCATTGATGTGTGTTAACTCGGGAGAGCTCTGTATCAGTATTTATTGTCACTATTTTACTTGAGAGGATTGAAAGGATATCCCAATTGGGGGTTTGTCGACTGCGCTCATAGAGCTGCGCGCTCTAAGTTTAGTGTAGATAGAAATATATATGTGTAAGAGAGAGTGATAAAGTTGTCTGGAACAGGGCGAAGAGGGAGTGCACGAACACGGCAACAACAGCTGGGCGTGTGCAATGAAGAGAGGCGAGAACGGGGAGGGGGAGCCTTGGGTAGCTAGGGCGAACAAGGATTTAAAAAAGCAAGTGGTGAGTATGGCATTGCGAAAGAAGGTAGGCATCCAGGCTGAGAAGGTGGGCATCCGAATCGACAAGTGCAAGTGGGTGAGAGTCGAATGGTGTATGGCGAATGGTGAGTGGCGGCAGAAGCTGTGTAACCCGGCCAGCAAACACAATGAGTGAGGATCAAATGAGAATCCGGAGGGGCTCTGCCGGGCCTCTCAGGTCTGGGCTCGTGACTGGAGAGATTCGAATGGTTGGAGGGCTGACAGCAAGGTCGTCTCGGCGGGCGGCATGCGTCCGGAGGTCTGGGCGAGGACTCGGAACGATATGAACATGTCGATATCAACCTTTGTTGATGCACGAAGCCGAAACGGATGCTTGCAGATAACCCCCCCAACTGATTTTAACGTTCTGACGGGGAAGCTTAGGGGAGCAGACTCAAGGCACCGGAACAAGTCTGGGAAGGGGGGGGGGGTGAGTCTCCCAGTGATTTGGCGACGTGGGATCGCGACTCAACCACGAGCCGGGAGAAGCCAGAAAACGAGGAAAGGAGTGAATCGAATTTTGGTGTTATCGCTGTCTTCGTTCCGCCAGGCTCTCGACAAGCTTGTCGAGTTTCCGGTGTGACGCCCTCGCTCATCGTGCAGTTTGCTCGTTCTTTCCAAGTAACTTTGGGGAGTCGATTTTGATAGGTCTGTTTCTTAGTGGGGGTTCCATGAGTACCGGGTACAATTCCAGGCTTCC
The DNA here is from genome assembly GCA_034774675.1 of Scedosporium minutisporum. Lineage (NCBI taxonomy): Eukaryota > Fungi > Ascomycota > Sordariomycetes > Microascales > Microascaceae > Scedosporium > Scedosporium minutisporum. Next base: position 21,681 of record SJVG01000145.1, read on the forward strand.
CAGAGTGCTGGGGCGCATCTAGATCTTTTGGAGAACTGGCGAAGGAGAGACGTCTGGTAGAGTAACTGATACTTAGCCTTGAACTCCACTACATGTTGTGTATCGGGTACATTCAAGCACCATTGCAGAGATGAAGTGAAGCACTCGCAGATCAATACCAACATCAAATGAGGCTAGCATGAAATATCTGATATTGGGGGCCAGCTAGGTCTGACATGTTTTACAGGAAGCAAACAATCGAATCGGCAAGAGATCAATTGGTTCAGCTCTTGAATAACCCTTCCGAGGTGAATGATAAAAGGTGGGTGTTGGCGATGGGAGTTTTCCCGGCTTTTCACATCAATGTACCTTCGTATAAGTACATATTCTGCTGTGACTAGGCTCGAGAAGTCACCTGGCGACCAGCTGGTTGGCCTGCGATGATTGCGCATTGTGGGCGAGCAGGCGATGGACAGGCAAAGTAGCCAGCGGCCCAGCATTGACTTGCCAGGCCTCACGTCCATCCACTGCTGGGCCTCCATGGGCCTCCATTGTCCTCAGCCAAAGCCTCAAGCAATTGAACTTGAACTTTGTCGCCGCGCTTCCTTCCTCCCCCACCTCCACCGCGCCTCCTTCTTTTGACCATCCGTTTGCTAGTCTCCCCTGCCGAACTCGATGCCGAGACCGTGCATTTCGGCAGTCGCTAGGCCGGTGGGACCTGCCCTGCTTTTCCCTACTTGGATATTCTGATCGATGTCGACGGCTTCAAATTGTTCTCGTAAATCGAGGGAATTCTGATGATTCTTCTGCTATCAAACCTCCGCAAGCCCCATCTCTGTGGACTCATTCAAGTTTGAGCTATATTTCTGCTCTTACTAGAGATCAATTGATGCTATTAAATACGGCTTTCGCCCATCTCTGAATCTCAGTTCAACTTATTCCATTGCTTCGTCTTGGCCTCCCCCACTTGGTAGCCGGTGCCCCTCATTCCCACACACATTGATCTTGACATCACATCGCGGCTTTTCCGCTTGCCCATACTTATTGATGTCCCCCCGCTTTACAGCTGGAAATTTAATACTCTCAAGCTCGCCTCATCTTTGAGCAATCTCATATTTTGTGACCTTCTCTTTTTCTTTTCTTTCTCTCTTTCCCTCTCCTCACTCTTCACACCCTCGTCGTAAAACCTATTCCAACCATGACAACGCCCGGCCTTCTCATCGTGTTTATGCGCCCAAAGGAGGGTCTCTCCCTCGACCAGTTCCACGACTGGTACAACAACGAGCATGGCCCGAACCGCCTTCGCCTACCCCACGTCTTCACCAACGGCCTCCGTTACCGAGCCACCGACGCCCTGGACCCTCCTTACGTCGCCCTCTACGACGTGACTGACATGTCCCACCTCCTCACCCCCATCTACACCAGCCTTCGCGAGAACCGCACCCCGCGCGAGGCCGCCACCATCGGACAAGTACAAGTAGACAGGCGTTTTTACGATCTCGTCCTGACCAAGGAGTTGCCCTCTTTCAAGCCCATCGAGTCGCTTTCCGAAGCCGAGGCCGAGGGAGCTGTGCAGGTTATCGTCGAGACGACGTTGAAGGCTGTTGAGGGCGCCGAGGACGCTTATCGCAAGTGGTTTGAGGAAGAACACATCGATATGCTTTCTCGCGTTCCCGGCTGGTTGCGCACGCGGTGGTTCAGGACGTCAAGCATCGAGGATGTCGGAAAAGTAACCTATCTCGCTATTCACGATTATACGAAGCAGAACGGCCTCGGTGGGCCCGAGCACAAGGCGTCTACGGCTACGACTTGGCGAAGCGAGGTCATGTCCAAGTATGTCGAGGCGGCGAGCCGGAGGACCTTTGAGCTGTTTTACGTTTTCGGCTCGGGATCTAGGGACTTGTCTTCCCTGTCAAGATTGCCCGCTGACAAGGGCGAATTCGTATCCTCCGGATCCCGCGAAACCGCGACTATCACTACGACCATAACCACTCCCGGTCCCAATGCCATCATTGAGTCCTTCGTACCCACCCCGGATTCCTTGACCATTCCATATCGGCTGGAGGGCAACCCATCCCCCGACGCCCCAGTCGTAGCCTTTTGCAATTCCCTCCTCACCTCGCTGCACATGTGGGATCCCTTCGTCGAAATCCTCAAAGCCCAGCGTCCCGACCTGCGCATCCTACGCTACGACGCCCGCGGCCGCCACGACGTCCCTCACCCCCCCGTGCCCGCGACGCTCGAGATGCTGGCCCAAGACCTCAAGACCCTCCTCGATGGCCTGAGGATAGAAAAGCTCCACGCGCTCATCGGAGTTTCCATGGGCGGCGCCACGACGACGCGGTTCGCCATCGACTATCCCAAGCGGGTTTCCAAGATCATCGCCTGCGACTTTAATGCTACGTCTAGCCCCGCTAACACGGTCGCCTGGAAGGAACGCACCGCCGTGGCTGAGGAGAACGGCGGACAGGGCATCAATAACCTCGCTCCCGTTACCGTGTCGCGGTGGTTCCACCCTAATACCGTAGAGAACAAGAAGGACGTCACTGAATGGATGACCAAGATCGTCGCGACTAACAGCGTCGAGGGATTCAAGTACAGCTGCCAGGCCCTGTGGGATTACGACTTGAAGCCCCTCATGCCCGGTTGCAAGGTCCCCTCCATCTTTGTGGTCGGCGAGGCGGATGCCAAGGGAGCATTGGTGAAGGCGATGGATGGATTCAAGGATAAGATGGGGCCGTCTGGGACGGAGCTACGACTCGTTCCCGAGACCGGTCATTTGCCGATGTCTGAATCACCAGAGGCATTCTGGAAGGTCATCCAGGACTACTTGTGAGAAGGTAAAAAGGTTAGAGAAAAGAAAAGGAAAAAAGGAACATAAATAAGTAGGATCGAAGCGATTTTTTATTCTTCGCCACAGTCACAGCAGTTTCAGCTCTTTTTCATCTGTGGAAATCTTCCAATACGTATGTACATAGCAACTTTCGCGGGTCCATAGAGCAATTGATGCCAAACCGCGCTGAACTAGGAAACGAGAAGAAAAAAAAATGTACATGAACATGAACTTAGACAACTGCTGTTTCCATTCTTTAGCTCACTCCAATGATGTAATCTTCATCGTGAGTTAGCCGCTATCACATCTCTCTCCTTCTCTCTCCTCTATAATCTCAAAACCCCTCACGGAGTGGGAGCAGCAGCAGCAGCCGACGACGAACTAGCAGGCGCCTCATCCCCGCCCGCCTTCCCACCCGAAACGATCGCCTCGAAATCCTTAACCTTGGCACCCGCGAGGTCGAAATTCTCGGCGCCCTTGCCCTGGTTGTGGAAGGCAATGTTGGACGCGTTGTTAGACGGGTTGGCGACGGCGTTGGGGGCGAAGGCCCAGGCGAGGATAACGTCGCCGCTGGGGTCGAGGCCTCCGCCGTTCCATTGGCTGCAGCCTTTGCAGAGGGCGTCGAGGACCCAGTGGGTTGCGTTTACGGTTGTGCCGGGGCGGACGGTGTATTCGGCGCCGGCGTAGGGGGTGGGGGGCTGGTAGCCGCTGGAGAGAGCAGGTTTTAGTTGGATGCTGTTCGTGGGAGGGTTATAAGAAAAGAGAGTGTGCGTGTTTGTACGTACCCGGCAACCCTGGAAGATACAGTCACAGTTTCGCCATTGGGATAGGCGACGGTGAGAGGATTATTTAGCATACTTCCTCCCCAAGCGAGGCCGGCCCATCCCACGGCCTTAGGAGCGACGATCTGGAGAGCGACATCGAAGGGAGCGGCGGAGACGTCGGGAATGGCGACTCGGTAGACGATGCCGTTGGAGCTGGAGAAGTCCTTGTAAGTAAGGCCGGCGTCCTGTCGCGGGGAAGGGGCCGCAACAGCGGAGCCGAGGGCGGCGAGGGTTACGGCTGTGAGGGAGAGGAGACCCATTATGAAGGTGGTGGTTTTTTTGGGGTAGGCGTGACGAGTGGGGAGAAGATCTATTCAGGAGCTTGGTGGGACCGAGAGAATAGAGAATCAAGCATCAAGTGCCAGAAGGTCTATCATCCAAGACTAGAGACAGCGGACATCTCCATCCTTATGTATGGCAGAGAACGAACTCTTCTCGTTATTAATAGTACCGCCCCTCTCAATAACCACATGGACTCCATACCATCTTACGTTGCCCCCATCCAAATCATTACATTCTCCCTTCTCAGTCCTTTCCAGCCAGCACGGGGCGGTTTAGCCGGGCCAATTCTTTGGATGACATATCGTGCTCTGCGGCATCGTCGTCGCCCTTTCTGGAACCAGGTACGCACATTCACGCTGGGTCTTGGCCTGAAAAGAAATGTACCAATGCCCAATCTCGAAATTTGTCATTGCTTGTTGATTAGATTTGGAGGCACGTCGATTGGTCCTTCCAAGAAATGAATAAACGGCATCCGAAGGTTCAGGCGGATGTGGAGAGGGGGACAGATGAAGCTTATATTGATGTTTTATATATAATATTGCTCAAGGTCTTGGTCGGAGTAAGTTGGGGAGGGGCAAGGAGGAGGCAGAGAACTGTGTGCATGATGAGTGTATGAGTTAGGCAGAGCGGTCAAAGGGGGTAGATAATATCGCCGGGAAAGAGAGATGACGTTTTATTAAGCTTGGTTTACGCCCGTGGCTAGTGCGCAAGTATGCAAGGGGAGCGGTGTTTGCGAAGCAGTGTGTGGAGGGATGAGAGATGGTGACGGGACGATGTCGGCACTCGGCCGGGGACATGAAATGTCTACCGGAGTGTGTTTCGGAGTTTTGCACATGGTGTGGCTACGAGGTAGGGTTGATTGTCAAGATGTAGTTGTGATAGGGGTGGAAGAAAAGAAGACCTACCATGCGGCGTCGGACAGGGTAATGGAGATGTGAACGCTGACCACGATGTACGTGCATAAGGGGGGTGCCTATTCACCTCTTGCCTGGCTCTCCAACGGAAGAGAAGCGGATAAAACTGGGAGCTATTCATAGAGTATACTAGACATATGTAAAGTTTACAGGGATGAGAGAGAGCCGGTCTGCTGCGAGTAGACAGACTCTCTCCCTGGGACCCTTACCAGATTCCAGATTCTCAACCTTCTCTGTTTTTCATAACAACGATACAGGGCTCACACACTCTCTGAATTCTTTAAAAGGAGCACGCAAGAGAGGGGGCCGAAAGAATAATAAAAATAAAAATAAAATAAAAATAAAATAAAAATAAAATAAAAATAAAAATAAAATAAAAAGGATAAGGAAAACAGAAACCCGCGAGCGTACGCACACCTTCGTCTGGGGTGGTGCCAACAACCGTTGATCAACGATCCCGTTTGTTTACGGCATTCGGTAGCAGGAAACTCCTCAAGGCAACGCCCCGGCTATTGGACAAAATGCCCGCTCCTCAATCTGTCAAAAGCGGCACAATCTTGCAGAGCGGAGCCATCAAAAAGCTTAATACATGTTGTCTTCATCTTCCCTGTTCATGAGCGCGCTTGAACCCCCGGCGCCCTGTGTTATGCCTGATAAATTAATGACGGGGAGGGGGGGTATAAAATGCAAACCAATCGCAAGAAGGGCTTTATAAATCCAAAGCACGAAAGGGCCGGTTGCCAAAACGGTTCGGGTTAAAATGTTTTAAGAGAACGAGAAAAGACCCTGCCCTGGATATTTTGAGCATTTGGGGCAAGGGAAGGGCGGGTCTTCGGTTCCGGCAACAGCCTGTTTGGGGTTTGACAGGATGGGATGGGCATGTCGGGGAGGTTGTGCTCGATTGGCGAATGAAACGGAGCAAAATCTAGAGATGATTGGGGGAGCCTTCTTTGACGTTGTCTGGATTCGGAGGAGCTCCGAGTGAGGTCGATGTTTGTATCCTGAAGAGGGCAAGTCCACAGAGGTAGAAAGAAGTACTTCGGTGTGCTTGTCGATTCAGCTGTCTTGTTGTGGATAACCCAAGGACCGTGACATGATGGAGAAATTCATTGTGACAGTAGAAAGCATCTGCTTTACTTTACATCAAGAAGGAAAAAGAATCTTGAACCATCATTTACTCCTCAACACTAGAGATGAAGATGGATAGCGGAAGGAAGAAAGATGAAAAGCGGAGTTGAAGTGCAAAAATGAAGGTGGCTCCAAAAAGAGTATTCAGGTCCAACCAGGATTCGAACCTGGGCTTACGGAATTCTCTGCATTGCATCAGAATCCGACGTCCTAACCAACTAGACCATTGGACCTTGAAATGCCAGCGAACTAAATGTACTTATATTCGTCTAGCTCCCCTCACGGCCGCACAGAAAATATTCCAACAATCTTGATTCTGTGGTGGAAGGCAGAATGGTGCTATTTTCATAACCTTCAGACACTTTTAGATCAATATTTTCCGCGGATTACTGTACTGGCCCTATACCGTCGAGAGGATACTGAGGGTGGTGTTGACGAACAGATGGCGGCGAGTGACCGACTGGGCGGGGATGGCACAGCTTGGGCAGTTCATCTTTCACGATGATGCGTACGAAGAAGGTAGGACCCAACAATACGGACAGTCGAACCGACGAGCGTGGACTCTATCTAGACCGGGTAATACACCCGAACAACCACTTACGCAGATTATTAGGGGACAGCCTAACAAGCAAACGAAGCATATCTAACCGAAGTATCACCAATAGTAAGGATCTCTGGTCATTTTCGACAACGGACTGTCTCAGTGTGGTGTGGACTCACATTTCTATTTCGTTCCATCCCTATCCTATTCTCACGATTCCCAGAAGTGCTACTGGCGATTCCCGCGGATCAACGCCCAAGCCCATGGGAGCTACCCGCAGCCACTCTCTCCCACCCCACCTTTCCTCCAGGCATTGGACCGCCTCTTCCGACTGAACGTGGTGACTTTTCCTACTCTTTCATAGGACCACCGAGGGGTCCCAGGAGCAAAGGTAGGCGCCTGATGACCACCAGGCCTCACAATTTTGGTTTGACGTCCTGCCGTCGTCGGCTTAACAAACCTAGCCGGGGGCCACAGATGACGAGGGTCTAGGACCCGGATAGTCACTATCGAGGCACTCAGCAGAGTTGTCTCGCCGTCGTCGTCCTTCGAGTTGACATCAACCTTGCCTGTAGCAAGCAGAAGCTTGACTACAGCCACGCTCCCGATTATAGCAGCCCGGGATAGCGGCGTCCGGCCCTTATTATCCTTCAAGTCAACACCAACCATGCCCGTAGCAAGCAGAAGCTGGACTATAGCCTCATACCCATTCCCAGCCGCAAGCAACAGTGGTTTCACGCCATTGTCGTCCTTCAAGTTAACATTGACCTTGCCCGTGGCAAGCAGGAGCTTGACAATATCCTCACGCCCATTCCCAGCCGCGGATAGCAGTGGCGTCGTGCCATCCACCCTCTTCATGTTGACATCGATCCTGCCCGTTTCGAGTAGAAGCCGAGCCACTTCAGTATGGCCGTTTCCAATAGCCCATAGAATTACCGACGAACCATTAGCAAACTCCAACTCCAGGGCTCCTTTACTGAGAAGAAGACGGACGATGTCGGTGTGGCCATTCATAGCAGAATACGCAAGTGCGGTGCCACCTCTTTTGTCCCTGGACGCGATATCAACGTCTCTATCGAGCAAGAGTCTGGCAGTATCGATGTGGCCAGACTGAGCCGCTAATAACAATGGCGATTGCCCTGCGTCGTCTTTCAAGTCTAGTTGGACTCCGTCTCTATTTAGTAGAAGCTTTACTATATTCGTGCGGCCTCCCCAGGCTGCCATGTGAAGAGCAGTCCTACCAAGTTCGACGCGCGCGTTGGGATCAGTCCTAGGTAGACCTAGGAGTAACCGCACCACAGCTTCGTCGCCTGCATAGGAAGCTCCAAATAGCACAGTACTTGGATCTTCCCCCTCGTATGACTCCTGATCTGGTGGCTCGTCGTCCAAGTGGATGGAGTTTTCTTGTCCACCGTGCCGCTCCAGTGCGGGGCCAGCCTTCGAGGAGCCGGCAGCACCACTGTTTGTGGATGCAAAAGCAGTAACAATCGCCTTGTGGTGTTGCTGCATGGCCTCTAGTCTCTCAGAGGCATCCTTAAGACGTGAAACAATAGCTAGCGTGATATCACTATCGTCGCCATTTAGTCGTTCTGAGAGTGGGAGTGCGGATTGAAGGGCTTCAACTGCTGCGCTGAGATCGCCGGATTTATGACATGCGAGGGACCATCCCAGCAGCAGGTTCAGACCCGTCAAATCATTTGGCCACTTGGCAGCAGTCTCACTGAGCATGATGGTCTTCAATGTGATGGCGTTTCTGAAGTGGGATTTCGCTTTCTCCGGGAGGCCTTCTGCCAGATAAGCCCACCCAGCTCGGTGAAGTATGGCCGCATAAAGAGCCCTCATTCGCCCGTTGTGGGGGTCGAGGTCTTCTTGAGATATATAGTCTGGGATGAGACCGAAGCAGTGTTTGAACGGCGCCAGGTATCTCATCTCAATCGGTTGGCCGCCCCTCGCCTCTAGTAGGCGGGAGTTCGTTGACTCAGTGTCGATCACGCAGACTTCTCGGGCCAAACCGTACACCGCCTGCGTAACGTAGTCTTGTCTTTGATGCTTCTTGACTTTCTCCAGACTCCACTGACACAAGATCCGATGGAGAGTGAAGTTGGTGATCCGGCTGTCTTCTTCGGTAAGACGGACCAAAGAGAAGCTGGCGAGTCTCCGGAGCCCTAACCGAACAAAGTTTGGGTTACCAAGGAAGTTCTTCAGCCTGGTTATTTCGTCCGATGGAGAATAGACACCGGTTCCAGGATAGAAGAATTGAAACCGTTCGACAAGGGATATGGGTATCTTCCATGATCCGAGAACTCCAATAAATAGAAGCAATGCTGCGTGGTCCGGGATGCTGTTGACGGACTGGTACGCCAAGTCGAGAACTGTCATGATGACACGATTTTTCTCGTAGGACCATATGCCTTCATCGAATAGAGACGTGGTCATGAGAGCCGCATAATTCTGTTTATAGGCGTCGAGATATCGGGAGAATGTGTACTCTCCATTGCGAATAAGAGCGCCAGCCTGCTCAAGAGCTAAGGGGATGCCACTTAACTCCCTGACAAGGGCTGTTGCTGCAAAAGACTCTGTCACCTTTATTAGATAGTTATACCCTCTAACCTCGTCTGAGGTCTACTCACCTTCATCGTCAATGGTTTGTCTCCGGGAGAGGTTGCGCAACAGAGCTAACGAACTAGGAGCGTCGAGACCATCCACAGATATAGTACTGACCGGTCTGAAACCACGACAAGCCCGATTTTTCGTGCTGGTGACAAGCACCGAACCATACTCGCAACTGGGGAAGTATCTAGCCAGGTCATCCTGACTGATATCGTCGGCACTGTCGATGACCAAGAGCCAACTGCGATGTCGGGTACTCCGAAGACGGGACATCACATACTGGAGGCTATCGGTGTTTTGCCCGTGATTGAGTAAAGGAAGGTCCCTGGGCCAATCCGTAGACATCCCGGCTGCCGTTTCTGCGAAAGACCGAATGGCATGGTCCACAGTTGATGCATCGATCCATACGACAGCCGAATAGCGGCTTTTTTCTAGCTCGATGTGCCGGAGCGCAAGCTGCGTTTTCCCAGAGCTCCCAATGCCAGTAAGGAGGAGGCTCTTACAGCCCGGCCGAGACGGATCGAGACTTTCCCGAATTTTAAGTAGTTCTTCCTGTCGACCATAAAACGTGGGAGTTCTGTCTGGGAGACTAGAGAAAGCAATATCCTTCGAAGATTCGAGGGCTTTGAATAACAACAAGCGGTTAGATACATGGTGAATCACAAAAGTTCCTCCCGAGCAGACGTACTCTTCCTGGGGTTAAGCAAACGTGCACATCGCTCCATCTCATCTGCGCGCTCCTTCAAGTAAGCCTTGGTCACCGCCGAGATTTGTTGCAAGGCGTTCTCATCGCTCTCGTTTAGCCCTACCGACTCTAAACCTCTGTCGACGTCGAACCGATGATATGCGTCAACAGCGCCTGCCTTTTTGAACCTTTTGTTTGTCGTCCATTAGCTCAACATCAAATGAGGCAATATATCAAGTCAAGCGAGACGTACCGAGTTTCTACCTCTAAATGTGCGCTATGGCAGTCCGTTGCGATGTTGACGCAAAGCTCAGCTACATCCTTTATTGATGAAGCCCCCTTGGGGATAAGCTTTTTCATGATACTTGGCTTCTTGCGATCGAATGTCGGACGACCGGTCCCAATGGAGACAAGACAAGTAACACCCGTCACTGCGTCGTGCAGAGGCGTCAGCCACTCAGCGGATTCGAGTTCCGTTAAAGCCGCATGAGTTGGATTGTTTTGTTTGAGGCCGCCGTCGACATAATCAACGCCATTTATTGTGACGGGAGGAAAGAATGTCGTGGCTGCCGAGGTCGCGAGGCAGGCGTCGACAATGGGACAGGCTTCGATGCTTGCACGAACACCGTACGTTCGAAATAGATAGTCGTCGTGGGTTGTTTTCGCTACTGCGACGACGGCAACCTATGTAGACGATGCGAGTTAGGAATATGCATCCAAGTAGAGCTGGACCGAAAAGCTGTCAACACACACGCCCTGACTTACAGGAGCATGGCCGTCATCTGAAACATTGGCCTTGTACATCATTTCCTCGCTGCCAGCCTGGCTTTGAATGACATCGGTTAAGCCGTCACTTGTATGCCTTGATCCCTCGAATAACAACCTTCCTAAAGAGCCGCCTTCGAATATCCTCGATCCGAGTGTCCTGAACAGCGTCTCGCACTCGTTAAGCGTCTTGCCCAGACGGCCAATTAAGATCGCAAGTAGACCACCAGTGCTGGTCCCGCAAATGAAATCGAAACATTCTTTAGGCTCGGGGGTATACTCCAACCGGTTGTGGATTTGAATCTGCAGCATCAGTTCCTTCAAGATTAATATTTCCGACAACCCGCGGATGCCTCCGCCGTCAAGGCAAAGGACACGGGGGTTTCCTGCGACTGTTGCCATCGTTGTGTGTCAGGTCACCTCAAACACTGCGACCAGTCATAGCTATGGCCATCCGAGAGCAGGAGAAACTGTTTCTTGGGATAAGTGCATCGCAAGTAGGTTGGGTGGCCAGACTCTCTATATATACGTATGTATGTATTAAACGCTGATGCCCCTGCCAGGCTCGCGATATCAAGTTCCTCCTTAGTACCTCAATTCGCCAAATGCCGTAATCACTAGCAACTACTTCGTAGTCAGACCCCATCCCGCTACCCAGGATAACAGGCAAGGCTCTGGGGATGCATAGTACATACGAGTACTTGAAGACGTGCAGGATTTGGGCGAGGCGGGAGAGCGATCCCCCGCAGCTGAAGCGAGCCACACGGGCTTCACACATCCAATGGTGATCGAAAGCGCTGGCATCGACATAACCCATGGTAGTGTTCTCTATGACTCGGGCGCGTAACACGATTTCGAGGAACTAAATTGGTACTCTCAACACTCACTTGTACACACGAAGGTACTACCTGTTGGATAGGGACGTTACCCTGACTCTTGGCCTGGCGCTTTGGAAAGTGAGAAATCACCTCGAACTAAGGGGGATAGGAACTTAACATTCCACGGTCGAAGAAAGACTAGGCACCGTCTATTGTTTCCTAAGATAGATAACAAGAAGAATCAAAACAAGCTAAATCTGAAAAAGAAGAAGAAGAAGAACGAGTACGGACAGGAATCTAATAGTCGTACATACGGGTATCCCAAAAAGAAAGGCTCAACCAGCCAAGACAAAAGTCAAAAACCACCATCCACGCCAAAGCTTCAAGCATAGCAACAGGTTTGTAAAAGCAAAAAGGGCCATCATGCCAAATCCCATCATCCCTTCATACACAAAAGCCCAGACAGTTCCCTACATCCAAAACGAAGAAAAAAAGAACAAAAAAGAGAAGGGGAAAAAAATAAAATAAAATAAAATGTCAAAAGTCCCTACGAGTCAGCCAACCCCCACTCCTGTAGGATAGACGGATCCTGGACAGCGTGGTGCCCCGACAAGAACGCCCTGCACGCTTCGGAATGCATGTAGGGCTTATTGGCGTTGCTGCACCTCGCCATCTCGTCAGCCACGTCGAGCAGTCCGCGCCCGGCAGCGTCGCGAACGTGGACGTTGGCGCCTTTCTCCACAAGTGTGCGCATGGCCAGCTTCCTGCCGCGGCGCACGGCTATGTGCAGCGCCGTCTCGCCGCGACGGTTCCTGGCGTTGACGTCGGCGCCCCGATCGATGAGGAGCTTGAGGATTTCCACGGGCACCTTGTAGTCGTCGTCTTCGGGCAGCTGGGCCACGAAGGCCATGAGAACCGTGTTGCCATCGGCGTCGTAGTGGTTTACGTTGACGCCGGCGACGGTCAGGTTGTTGGCGATGGTTTCGCGGAGCGAGAGGCGCTCCTTGGACGAATCCGTGTGTTTGAGGCCGGTTTCTCGCTTGCGTTTCTTGCCGGATGCTGCGTCGCCTTGCGCCGGTTGGTTGCTCTTGTCGGGCTTATTTTCCATTCCGGCCTGTCGAAGGAGAGACACGTTGCTTAGGATGGCGGCCGCAAGGCAGTGAAGTCCGTTCCGGCCATGGGCATCTTCGATATGGGGCTCTTCCTGTGCCCTCTTGACCATCTCAATGAGCCTAGTATGCGTGGACACCAAGTCAAGGTCCACTGCGGGGAGTGCTGGTTGGTCATATGACGACATCGGCTCATCTTCGCTCATCACCGACGTGATGGCGCGTCGTAGCGGTTTAACATGAAGCACGTTAGGCTCATAGGTGGGAACTGACCCGAAGGCGTCACGGAGTAGGGTGAAGTCGAGTGACTGGAGGAGCTGGTTGAGGGGAGTGGCATCTTGGATCTTGGATAGAAGAACGTGGATAAAGGTGCGACCGTAGCAGTCCCGGGCGAGGAGGAAAGACATGTCGTGGCGAAAGGACTGAATAAGAGTTGTTAACGGTCCAAGGCGAGAGATGGGGTCGTTGAGCCACGATGGTTGGAGAAGATGCAGAAAGGTTTGTCCGGCGACGTTCCTCTGGCGGCAATTGACGTTGGACGAAACAAGCCGTAGGATGTAAAAGTGGTCAACGTCGTGGGCGACTAGCATGTGCATGAGAAAATTCTCAAATACATCGCACGTATTGAAGTCTGCCGGAGTAGCAACGTCCTTTTGCATCAGGCTCAGAGCGAGTGGAGATGGTCCTCCGTTCTCGTCAACCCAAACCGTTCCGCGGATCTCAAGGGCGGCGCGACAGAGGCAGTTGCGGGTTTGGTGCTCAGGGGATCCCTCGGGGCAATGGCCCTGTCTCTGGAGGAGGGCGTCCATGAGCAGGTAATCGCCGGGTAAGTAGGGAGCCACAGTCCTCTCGGGCGGGGCGTGTTCGTCGTGGATCCAGGAATCTCTTTTGGAGCCCGAGGCACTGTCACTATGCTCGGCAACGGGTGAGTTATTCTGCCCTGGTTGGACAGGCATCGTGTATCGTTTTACGACGCGCCGAACGTGAGTCACAAAGTTCGAGGAGTATCCCGAGAGCGCACGCCTCAGCTCGGTCGTCGTCCTCTCGGTCGAGGTAGTCATGGTTGTACCGCGACGATAAAAGTTGCTAAAGCGGTGAGGGAGTCCAGTGGGCGGCGGGTGTGGTTCCGACACTGGTTCCGCGACGATTTGGTTCGTAAAGTGGGCCGGAGTCTCTGGAGAGTATGATAGAGCTTGGTAGTTTGTATCAGGAGGATGTATTCGGAGCAGATTCGGGTCGTAGTCGTACGGGGCGGCTTGCGAGGGGGGGACGAAGCCGTTGCTAGGCGTCATGTGCCAGGGGTTGTGGTTGTTGTAGTCGGCGGGAGAGATGGGAGATTGGTCGTAGTGTTGTTGCATATCGCCAGGAGATGGAAGCTCTCGCTTGACCGATCTAGTGGGCGAATGTGCCAGAGCTGTCATGCGGCGCTCCACATCGGTGTCGGTACGAGGACGGAGCCATCGGGGCTCCTTGTCGAGCATAGCATTGAGCTTTTTGTTGGCCGAATCCTTGCTGCGTCGACGATGTTAGCCATGCTACTCGTAGCCAGTGGAGAGGGCGAAGACAGGCATCTCACTTACCCAGGTCCGGAGGTAGGAGAGGAAGCTCGAATGACATCGAGGATCTTCTTGAGGGGTAGAGCCGTATAGACGTACAGACGGCCAAGCTTGCGCTGGTCCGAGTCAGTCCAGAGCGAAGGGCGGCCGGTTTGCGTTGCGTGCGAGCTTGCTCCCGAAGGAGAAGCAGACGACTCCATCGCGACACCCCCTTTTTGCGGCAGACGGACTCGAACGGAGGGGAAGAAAAAGCTGGGCGGCTAATTGTTTAAAAGGCGGGATGTTCGCGAAGGGACAAGGAAGCGCGGCGGAGGCGATTGAAGCTCGCGCGTCCAAGGAAGAGGAGAGATCGAGGAAGAGAGAAAACAGAAGATACAAATGGGGTAAAGGAATCAATCAAACGAAGCTCGGACACTAGAACGCTAAGGATGGACTTGATGCTTGGGAGTGATCAAATTACTTCCAAGTGGGGGTCCAGCTGAGATTGGGAGCTTTGAACTTGAAAGCGATCGACTTCAAATGTGGATTGTCAAGTGAGACAGGGAGTGTTGAAGAAAGGAAGGAATAAACGAGGGTGATTGTGCTGCTGTCTCTCTCTTTGCTGATTTTCAAGAGGCAGCCGCTGTGGAAAGTTCCCGCATGAAGGATCTGGGTTGTAACATCACCGAAGGGCAGAGGGAGATGGATGCAACAATGCAGTGAGATACAAGGTCATGTTTTATACGACTCGAGCCTGTTCAAAGGTATTTTTGGGCTAGGCCGGGCTGGACTGGACTGGACCGACCATCTTCAATTGTGCGACGGCAGGCGATAGACACGGCGGCTAAGGCGAGACACACATCAATGATGCACTCACAACTTCACGAGTCACCTCAGGGCCCCAGGCACAACAAGTACACTACGAAGGACGAAGTACCACCTCGCTGTTCGCGGACCACATCGACAGGGCGAAGGGAGCGGTGACTAACATGTCCCAAGTAGTAATTTGTACCTCGGACTTTCGCACAGTGTTTAAAGATGAAGGCAACGGAGTCAATCTCTGATTCTCAGTTTCGAATACAGTGCCAATATAGGATAATAACACGACTCCCCGCCATACACTATATTGGTACCCCAGTGTACTCACCACCTGGGAAAGCACTGAGGCTGTGCACAAGGTGTGCACCGGATATTGATCCTGCCAGGTCCATTGTGCGAAGTTGGATATTCTGGCAGACTTTTATGAAGGAAGTCTAAGAATGGACCAAATGGAAATATTAATACATTTCAAGTCGTCTGGTGTCTGATTGGATTTCGATCGGCCACATTTTGGGGGCCAGCTTCAGCCACACCAACCGGAGAAGTCAGGAAGGTCTCCTCGCAGGCCGCCCCGCTAACACATTCGATACAACTGTATTACTTTACTTCTATTTTGCTGCGACTCGCGCCTGCCCTCTGGCTCCAAGTCAGTCTGTCTGTCCCGCCGGCCAACACCTGCCACAACCAGCCCAGCTTAAGGAGAGGAAGGAGGAAGCCCAAGGAAGCCTGTGAATCGAGAAAGGGCCATGGATTGAGAAAGCCCACATTGACTTCTACCTTGTCCAATAGTCTTGGTCTTCGGGTGCTCCGTTTGTTTTTCCCTCGCCTGTCGGCTTCGCTCCTGCTTGTGAATTGCCTCATCCATTGACTAGGGTTCAAATGCGTAGCTTGCTGCGCCTTGCCAAATGTCGATAAACGGGGTAACCTGCACACACAACACACCAGAGCACCATTGTTGATGCCGTCAATCTGCCCTAGTGGAGGTGACATCAAATGCCATCCATGCCTTAAAGCCTCCCCAAACCACCATGGATTACCCTCGAAGGCCGAGAAGATTCTCGGCAGCAATGATGAGATGCCGGGTATCCGTATTTGATTGAGAAGGCTCGGGAGAGCCACGATTGCAGCACGACATGCCCCACAAGAGGCCAGGTCAATATGCCTGCTTTACGAAGGAATCCCCCTCTTCGTCTCACGTTCGTATTCTATCAATTCTGTGAGCTTCTCAAAAATGCCTATTGCGTAGACATCGTGGCAGACGACTTTCCGGCAGACAGTTCGCCTTCTCACCAGCGCCACGGCCAATTCATCGATGGATATTTCGGGTGGGACAAAGAGAGTCTGCATTGATGACTTCCCGGCTCCCTCCGAGTCTCAAGACCGAAAATAGCATTCCCACTCCCACCCAGGCGACTCATTTCCAACCCACCTCACAACGCAGGCTGCATTGACGGCTATGCCACTGGCGATGCTGATTTCCCGCGGCACGGCAGCCCCAGACTGCCGGAACGCGCTGGTGTTCAACGGGAGGAAGCATCGGATCGCCTTAGTCCAAGCCACAGGTACAAAATAATGTGCAGGCTGCCTTCCTCGCCAAACTTCATGCTGAATCCCCGATGGCATGGTTGATAAGAGTTTCTGCAAATGGCCACAAAGAAATGCCCCCACTCACATTGTGATGTTTATTTATTTATTTCATTATTATTTTCAAGCCCCGTGATGCCCAGCTTGAGCGTGGATGCCAGTTGGCAGATTGAATTAAGCTCTCTGCCAGAATCATGCAGTGTGTTAGGGCTCCGGGAAGGGGTGAGGAACTTCAGCATCAGTGGCTGAGGGCGAAAAACAGTTTGAGGCTTAATTGTTGTGAAGCTGGCCTAGTCTTCCTACATTCGTGTCGGCCGGCTCGGATAGCACATTGCTCGTGGCAGCCTGATTCTGGTCTCGGCCATGGGCTTCTGCGTCGAAACAATGGTCCCCGACACGAGTCTTGCTCGACGACTTTTGGCAAGGCTTGATCGCCCATTACATCCCATTACAAGGAGTTCGTATATCCCGCCGTGCGACATCACCCTTTTCACGTTTGCCATGTGGGAGGCCTGCCCACAAAGGCATGGAATCCAATGAGACAGGATCCTCATTGGAATTGCTCGATTCACTACATGGCTGGCTCTCCCCCCGCGCTGCTTATCGCAGTCGTCCTGTCGGCATAGAATCCCTGGTGCCGCCTGGCTTCCTATGCTAGAGTACTCGCTGCTGTTGCCTCATTTTTGATGTACAGACCACTAGCTGCAAAAGCACGCCTTACCGCAGTGCCACGGTGCTAGTCAGCTTCCCCAAGAATAAGGCTCGTCCCGCGCCCCATCCTGTCTTATGTTTTTAGGGATGTCTCCCCCGTTTCTTGCTCCGAGTGGTGGACGTTGCTCCCACCACTTGGCCCCACAACAAAGCCCCCATCCTTATCATATCAGTCAAACGACAAAGCCCTGATGAACTTACTTGGGAACTCGACTTCTTGTCTGGACTTTTAATTGGCTCCTTGGCTCCGATTCTTGCATTTAGGTGTTCGTTTGCCGGTCCGATGGAGCCCTGGAACAGTCTGTGGTCGAGCCCGGTTTGTAATGGTGACAGGATCATGTAAGAGTTGAGACAAGCAGAAGCGGGATTGAGAACGGCCGATGTACTGAGCTATTATTTAGGAAATAGACCTCGCAACGTGCGGTCGGGATCCTCTCAGGTAAATTGGAGATGCTGAAGACCCGAAAGGGGAAGATCGGGAGCTTAAAGTCAATATCAATTGTTCGAATATCTTGGGTGTGCCTTGTGTTAAATTACCCGTTTTTAGCCAACCCACAGAAGCTGTCGTGTATCACGTTTGAGAGCGACTGATCTGTCCTTGACATCATGGGATTCTCCTCTCCAATCTGATCTATTTCGTAATTTTCTTTGCTTTGAATTACATCTTCTCTGCAAAGGAAGAGAGCTTCGATTCGGACGGCTCTTTGCGAGCGAGCACGACGACTCGACTTGGAGAATCCATCACCGTCTCTCTTCTGCCAGGTTACGGCAACATGTCGACATGTTGATCCACATCTGCCGGGCACGGCGCCTCCTAATCGCTGTATTTCTCATTACTGGACTCATAATTCTATTCTCTCGCGATCATAGTGTTCCAGAGCGGAGGTTGGGAGATGGACCCGCAGAAATCCTCAATTCGACCCTCGGTGTAAGTCGCACAACAAATCAAAGCCCAGATACGAAGCTTGGAAAGTGATATATTCCTGGTCGCCCAAATCCCACATTCTTACACTTCTCAAACAGTTCGGCAAAATCTTCGTTGTAAACCTCCCAGAGCGAACCGATCGGCGGGACCTCATGACCCTCGCCGCTGCCGTCACGGGCCTCGAATTCACCTACATCAACGGTGTCCGCGGCGCCGACATCCCCGAGAAAGTGTTACCGCCGAGTCCACGGGAGAAGAATATGAACTGGTCCGGAAAGACGGGGAGCTGGAGAGCACATATGAACGTGCTACAAAGGTGAGGCCAACCCTGGCGACGGTTTCCTAAATTGCGAATGAAAGCTAACTGGGCTCTCCTCCATCTCAGAATCGTCCAAGAGAATCTAACCTCCGCACTTATCATGGAAGATGATGCCGACTGGGACATCCGTCTAAAATCCCAAGCCCAAACTTTTGCTCTCGCTTCCCAAGCCTATCTCCAGCCTCTCCGAAACGATCCCTCCCGCACCTTCGCAAGCCTTTTTCCGGCGCTCTCGAAAACTCTCCACGAAGATGCCTACGTCCAAGAACTCCAAACCACCCCGGCCATCAAAAGACCAAGCGCAACATCTTCTCCCTACGGAGACGACTGGGACGTCATCTGGCTCGGCCACGTAGGAAGTCACCTCCCTTCCGACTGGACGTCGCGCGAACTAAACTCAAACCACACCCCACTATCGCTCCTCACAATCCTCATGCCCGACGACGAGACCGTAGCAGACAAGAGACATCTTAAACGCCATCCCTTCGCGGATCGCATTGACGACTTCGCCGCGCGGTTCGAGTCCCATACGCGCGTGGTCCACGAAGCGAGAGGCACAGCGGGGATACAAGCGTATGCCGTCAGCAGGCGCGGAGCGAGAAAGCTGCTGCTGAAGTTTGGTTTGGAGGAGTTTACGAGTAGCTATGATTTGATGCTGAGGGATTGGTGCGATGGGGTGTATGATGGGGAGAGGCCTGTTTGTATTACTACGCAGCCGCCGCTGATGAGCCAGTATTATTCGAAGGGCGGAAGTGATATTCATGGGATTGGGGGAGGGTATTTCAAGAAGTCGGGATCCACGTATATTAGGTATAGTGTCATGCTGAATCTGAGGAAGTTAGTGGCGAGGAGACTGGATGCAGAGTTGGGGGATGTTGAGGGTTTGGTGGATCAGTGGCCGGATGAGGGTAAGGGACCATGGTAAATCACAGAAGAATAGAATGAATACCCAAGTTTCTTCTCGTCTAGATTCGGGAAGATGTTGCACAGGTTGCCCTATCTAGATCCGTTAGGACCGTCTAATTGAAAATCCTATTTTTGTCTTTCCAACACGGCAGGGGAAGCATCTCGATTGTAAGGTCTTGGACACTATCTAACGACCACATATCAAATTAAGGAACCAGTCTCGGCCATCCTCCGGACGACGGACGGCGGAAATCGGATGGAACATATTTCTCTGACTATAATGCGACCTTTCTATCCAATTTCCGCGTAATTTTGGAATACATGTAGCGGCGATCACAGGGATTTCCCCATGGAACGTAACTTATTTCACCCGAAAAAGATCAGGTCGATGAACAAAGATCCTTGTACCATGCAACTTGCGCTATCTGTTTCTCCATCGTGGGGAAGAGGGTCAAGCGGACACATATCCCCCAAGGCATTGGAGTGATTTCATTATTTTAACCGGCAAGAAATCTATTCGATTCCCAGCTATGGACATACCCAGTATTGCGGCACAAAAGACCGTGATCCGTTCTTACTTGGCATGGCTTCCTTTTAATCAATCGCATGCCCACTTCGGGCCATGTCCTCGGCTTGCGGACGGAACGGCAAGACCAGGGCGTAGATATTAAAAAGATAGCGTATACTACTCGACTCCCTTGCTGCGATGTATGAATCCATACAGCTTCCTCTACTCGGTGGTGCCTTGAGGAAAAACTTGACGCCGTGATCCGTTATACAAATGCTCGCTTCGAAGGGAACCGCACCATCACACAGCTGCATCCAACTCCGCAGTTCATCTTCTCTTGAAAAAACACAATGAGAATTCTTCATCTGGGAGCTGTGTGCCTCCTCTCCTCACAGGTCGTAGCCACGGCCCTTCCCGAGAGGATTTCGAATCCATACACAACGAGGATCGTTCCGCGATCACATATCCTCCACGAGAGACATCTACCGGATCATACCAAGTTGTGGACTAAAAGGAACAGAGCCGATCCGAAGACTCTACTCCCTGTGCGAGTGGGACTGGTGCAGGATAACCTTGGCGAGGGACACAGGCTTCTATGGGACATGTAAGCGGATTTGATGCATTCGGTACGGAATGAGACATGAGAAGGGAACATTCACGTTAACATTTGAGCTTCCAATGATCAGATCAGATCCAAACTCCCCAAACTATGGGAACCATCTCTCCCCGGAAGAAGTCCTCCAGTTCTTTGCGCCGAGCGATGATAGGGCAAAGGCCGTGACAGAGTGGTTGGTCTCCGAGGGCATCTCTGCGCCGAGGATATCAAGGTCCCGGAACAAGCAGGTGAATAGAGACCTACTTGGCATTACTTGGTGAGGATAAAGTCTAACATGTTAACTAGTGGATCCAGTTCGATGCCACGGTGGAGGAGATTGAGGCACTCTTATACGCGGACTTTCATATTTATGAGCACAAGGATACTGCGACTTTGAATGTTGCCTGCACTGGGTAAGGGAGGGTCCTTTCCGCAAGGTCTAAAAGATGTTAGACCCTCATTTCCTAACACGAGAGACCGTAGATACCACCTACCGGAGAGTGTCCGAGATCACATTGACTATATAACGCCTGGAATTAGACTCATGTCGGAGAAGGGTTTGGGAGGATCCCAGCAGAAGCGGGCTTATGAATGGGAGGTTAACCCCGAAGACAAAACGTCTCGCTCGCGCCGGCGCCTCGAATCGGATGCCTTGATAAAGAGCCGCCTTCCCCTTGCGTATAAATCCTCGGGTCAGTCTTTAACTGGTAAATCCAAGGGGGTTGCCAGCAGTGAAGGCACGAGTCAGCACCAGGATGACGGACGAATCCAGGAATTGCAACAAGAGGTAGAGGAGCCTGAAATCATACCGCCTTATAACGACTGTATTTATAGTGTCACTCCTGAATGCATTCGAGGTAAACGAGATCAGCCATGCCATATTGATAAGCATCCATCGATGCTAACTGGGAATCACTAGCCCAGTATGATATCCCCGAGGGGACCAAGAACCGAAGCGATAACAAGCTCGGCATATTCCAAGGTCTCAACATTCGGTACTGGCAGGGAGACTTGGACCGATACTTTAATGCTATAGCACCGTAAGCCCAATCCCCTCCCATTATTTCCCTTTTCTTCTGCCCGTGGGAAACATTACATTGACCGAGATATCGTATCTGGTAAAAAGGTGGGTACCGAAGGGATCGCATCCGCAGAACAACCTCGTCAACGGCGCCATCGGCGAAACCAACAATCGGTCTGAATCCGGGGCCGAGGCCGTCATGGATTTCCAGCTCGGCATGTCTCTCGTGTGGCCTCAAGAAACCGTCCTCTGGCATGTTGACGATCCGTGGTACGAAGAGCAGCATACCAAAGAGCCACTCATTTACAAGGGCTACTTTAACAGTCAGTTCCTCTTCTCCCTCCACCCCAGCATGGTTTAGCCCAGAACATCTCTTTCTAAAAAGAAGCGCCCTATAGATCTCTTCAATGCTATAGACGGAAGCTACTGTGATTTCGCAGCCTACAACCAATCGGGCAACTGCCTCGACCCCGAATGTCTCGACCCAACCTATCCCAATTCCAACCCAGGCGGTTACGACGGCCCTCTGGCATGCGGAACGTTTGAACAGACAAACATCATTTCGATATCTTACAGCGGCTCCGAAGCGAGTCTCCCCGCATCATACCTGAGGAGGCAATGCGCGGAGATTATGAAGTTATCGATGCAGGGCGTTACGGTGGTGGTTTCGTCGGGAGATTACGGAGTAGGGAGCAATAGGAGGGATCCTCCGCCGCTGGGATGTCTCGGAGAGAATTACGATGTGTTTAATCCGAATTTCCCAGGGAATTGTCCGTACGTTTTGACCGTTGGTTCGACAGAGTGGAGGAGGGTAGAGCGTGGCGGAGATCCCCCAAGCGAGGATGACGAAGACGGCGAGGGTGATGAAAGAGTCGATCGCGGAGGACGGGAAGGAGACGATGGTAGAGGCGAGGATGAGGGAAGAGGCGGCGGCAACGACGACAGGGGCACGAAGAAGCCAAACCGCGATCAAGTCCAGCGCTTCACTGGCCCATACGAAGAAGTCGCTACGACCTTCTTCTCCTCGGGCGGCGGCTTTTCCAACGTCTACCCTGTCCCAGAATATCAGCTCGCCCACCACAAGGCATACTTCTCAACCCTGGCCGTTTCAAACATCACCCTCGACGTCGAAGGTTACCACGGCGGTCGCACGGACTACGAGACCATTGGGTCCGACGGCCTGAAGTTTAATATGGAGGGGAGAGGGTATCCTGACCTGTCAGCCATCGGGGACAACATCTACGTGGTGCACCGCGGACACCCGGTTCTTATGATGGGGACGTCGGCTTCGGCGCCAATCGTGGCGTCGATGTTGAATTTGGTGAACGAGGAGAGGTTGGCAGCGGGGAAGGGTACGATAGGATGGATTCATCCAGTCATTGTGAGTTTTGGTCGATGGACAGGCCTCCCGAACCTCGAACTCGGTGGGCTAACTTGGAGAGTAGTATTCGCACCCTGAGATCTTTGAAGATATCGCTAAAGGGGCGAATCCTAATTGCCTATCAGGGGGGTTTCCGGCGGTCAAGGGCTGGGATCCCGTGACGGGACTCGGGTAGGTGATATGCTTCGATGAAGAGAATGGCCAAGGCAGAGGCCAAACTGACGAGTATCTTAGAACACCGAAATATCCAAAGCTGCTGGAGGTGTTCATGAGTCTACCTTGATGGCATGGGATCGGGTGTGAATTATACAGTCAAGCGGAATGTATCAATGTTCGATGATAGTGCCGCCAAACCGATGATTAAAAAAGGCTTAAAGAAAAGAAGGAATGAGAGGGTAGATTCTCCATGTTGAAAAGTGCAGAGAAATCGGATATCAAGAAGAAATGGAAAAGGGCAAAAAAAAGGCAAAAAAGGTGTGGAGAGAGAGAGGACGAAAAAAGATGGACGCACCCGGAATCGAACCGGGGACCGCCTCTATGCTAAAGAGGAATTATACCACTAAACCATGCGCCCTGCAGAAGTTGAAGTGCATCAGCCTAAGCTCTAATAAGAACCTAGCTCGTGGAGACCCGAGAATTGTCACCAAATCTCTCACCAGCACATCAACGGATTGTTGTTCTCTCTCCTCACGGACAGTTTTTATTTTGACCTGTTCCAGCGATTGGCGAAAATAAATAAACTCATGTTCAATATCAATTGGCTCATATACCCGTAAATAATGCCCGAACACCTTGTTTTACAGTAATTCTACAGCTCGTCGTGACTAGCAACTGCCTCTCCCTCTTCCTCTTCCTCAACCTCCCCAACCCCCTCTCCCATGGCCTCGACCGGCTTGTCCTCCTTGGGCATCCCATCCCACGGCGCCACTTTATTCTGTGTAATGGCGAGTATGAATTGCTCCACGGCCGCTGCCGACACCTCCGATCCCTCCTCGAGCGGGTAGGCTTGCCAAGTATGCGGGTTCTGCACGGCGACGACGCGCGAGGCGCCCTTTCGATGACCCACGCTAGTGGTCATATCGGGGTACTCGTTCACGTCGATGGTGACGAAGTTGAGGTATTCGCGGTATTTCTGAGCGAGGGGTCGGATGGCCGCTATGTAGGCTTCCTTGTCTTCTTCGGAGTCGGTAAAGTAGTGAACCATAGATTTGCTTGCCTGCCAAGGTGCAGGTGCGCTTGTCAGCCGAAAGGGGAACGAGCGGGTGTATGAAGACAAGTCGGTTTCTTACCTTGACGAGACTAAGCTCCGTCCTTCGAGACAGTTCACCCACCAAGGGCGTACCGCAGATTTTCACAAAGCTCTCCATGGCCGGGACTCGGGTAAGATCCGGCGTGTCGTGGCCGAGACCGTCGACATTGTTCTGGCACTTGAGGCTGGCGGAGGAACTTTCGCCGGTGATGGTCTGGATGCCAAAGGTGTAGCGATCATGGTAGCGGTGGGCGACAGCGGCGAAACGCTTGTGCAGAAGCTCTGATTCAGGGTCTTCGGTGAGTGGCGGCAGGCGTCCTATGATGACGATTTCGTCTGAGCTTAGGAAGGCAGTCTCGTTCTTCTCTGTTACGGACAAGATTGGTCGGTGGATTCGTTTGATGAATGAGAGTATCCTAAGCTCCCAGGCAATGTCCATGTTAGCGCTGTAGTAGAAGAGCGTCGAGTTTCAAGTTCAAACTCTCAAGGAAACCAAGCTGGGGATTTCCATACGGATCAGCTTTTCGCGGTCCCCGGTAACGCTCCATGGTGTTATCGGGAAAGTAGGCTCGGATGGCGGGATGTGTGAGGACGTCTTGCTTGTAGCAGTATTCGACGTTCTCGCTGCAGTCCACTACGGCAGTATGGGGGTGCTTCTTTTCGACGAGCTCCCATTCCGATTCTAGTTTTTTGCAGGATGCTCTGAAAACGTCTTTTTGTCAGTAAAAGTCTCCTGCTCCTCGAGAGTATGAAAGGAGGACCGGAAAGCTTACAAGTCGGGCTGAATGCAGTCACAATCTCTCGTGTTAGCCACTGAGGTGTCGGTCACACTCAAACGAACAAGCTCACCATTACAACTAATCCAATGATCATGTTAGCCATGTTATGCTCTTCCTACCAGGCTAAGATACCATCGAATCCATGGAGATGCCAACTCACAAGCTATCAATGTGCTCTCATCACGGCTGATGGCTACATCAAGGTCGGCTGGCTTCGTAAACGTCCATCCCAAAGCCGGCGAAACCGCAATCGCGCTGGCGCAAAATAGTAGTCGCCGATAGTTGTCGCTCATCATCATTTCCGACGTTTGGGATCTTCGAGAATAGGACAATTAGAGCTGTTCGTAGGCGGGCTCTCGTCGTTCAGCTAGGTCTAACCCGGTTGGAGCATTCACACACCAGAGGATATTCTGGGAAGAAGTCGTAATTGAAATCACGAATTGAAGTCGAAAAGCTTCCGGACTGAAGTTCTCAAAACTCACTCGCGACCCCTCCATCACGTTCACCCCAACCTAGGATTCTGTGGATCAGGGGTACTAGTTCAAACAAAAGCTCAAGGCTCCTTGCGCTGCGATCGTCGCCCGTTCGGCACTGGAGCCCGGACGCCTCCGTGCGCGAAACGTCCCCGCGAGCCTCCTGAGATGTTTCATCCCCCTTCTCCCAACGCTTCAGAGTTTCCAGGACCCTGTTGATGGTGCAGCTAATCGTCCGATACCATTTGAAGGGGAGAGCGATCCGAGCAAGCAAGGGTTGGGTGAAAGTGATGGAATAAAAAGTTTCCAAACTCCCCTCATCCGGGGCCGGAGACATCACGGAGGGAGGTGAAGCTCGTATTATTGAAGAACGAATCCTCGATCGATTGATCTATTCCACGATCCACACGCGACCCATTCAGCTGCGAAAGGCTTGCACGAAACTAATATCGATTCATACCCGTGAATTGACGCTTTCATTACTCTCGAATCATGGCGCACTTAAGGCTAAGAGACCTCATCGCCGCCCTCTTCCTCGCCGCCGGCGTCTTGTCCGAAGAGCAGAAACCGCTTTCAGGAAGCGAAACTGAAGCTCCCTACAAGTGCACCCATCCTCCTTACAAGGTGCATCTCTTTTCACATTCGCCCCTCGTCCTTTACCTCACCAACTTTGTAACCGCCAAAGAGCGCGCCCATCTCCTCGACCTAGCGTAAGTTTCAGTAATTTTTTTTATTTTTTTATTCAGAGGAAATCGAGATCTCCTCATCCAATATCTCGATCCATTCGGCCAGCTCACCTCCTCAAAAGCAGGGACCACTTCAAACACTCAGCCATCATCTCCTCCAACGGCTCCTCCATCGACAACAACATCCGCACCTCCTCCTCCACCACCGTCCCCCTCAACGACCCCGTAGTCCGCTGCATCGAATCCCGCGCCACCTCCTTCCAAGGCTTCGACACGCCCGCTAACCACGTCGAGCCCATCCAGCTCGTGCGCTACGCCTCGGGCGAACACTACCACTTCCACACCGACTGGTTCATCGACCCGGCGCACAGCACGGCGCGCCACGGGGGCCAGCGCGTGAGCTCGTTCTTCGGGTACGTCGGCGTCGGGGAGGGCACGACGGGCGGCGGGACGAATTTCCCTATTTTGAACGCGCCGGCGGATGAGAGGTGGTGTAAGTTTGTTGATTGCGATGAGGAGTATGAGCGCGGGGTTACGTTTAAGCCTATTGAGGGGAACGTGGTGTATTGGCAGAATGTTGGGGAGGATGGGAAGGGGGATGAGAGGACTTTGCATGCTGGGTTGCCGGTGACGTCTGGGTGGAAGGTGGGTATGAATATCTGGACGAGGGAGGGGCCGTTGGGAGAAGATGTTCGCGGTGACTGGGCATGAGGGACTGAGGAAGGAAGATATTCATCAATGGTTGGCAAGATTTCTACTTGTGTTATCACCAATGTAAACTTAAATCTGTAAAGACAATTCTGCCAAACCACCCGCCTACCAGTACATGCAATGTCCACGATATCTTGCTGAAATACTCGCGAGGGAAACCCTACCGACCATATTCCATGTCCCCCCCCCCAAAATGCAAACCATGCCTTGAATAAGAACAACCATATCTATGCCATCCCGAAAACGAAACGAAAGATGCCTGTTGGAAAAAAGGAGAGAGAAACAGAAGGAAAAAGGGAAGAGGTAAAGAATGAAGACATCTCTCCATCTGCTCTCAGCACAATCCCCTCGTCCTCCCGACATCCCCAGCACTCCTCCCCACCGCTGCCACCTGCGATCCGCACTCATCATAGTTCTCCATCCACAAGGCATGCGTCGACTGATCATAAACGACTTTGAAAACGGAGTTAGCAACAACGATCCACGGAAGAAAAAAACAAATCATCCTCACAACAACTCACCATATGCGCCGCGCAAAAAGGTATTCCCAAGGATCGCGTCCGAATCCGTCCCCTGTTGCAGCCCAAACGTACACCTCCCCTCCTGAATCTTAAGGATGAAGTCAAAGTACCGAACCCTGATAATCAACCTGTCATTGTTAAACCCAAAGTCGAAAGTCCCCGGCTGGTCGCGCATGGCGCAGTCGACGGTGTACTCGCCCACGTCCCACTTGGCCCCGACTTGCTCCGCTATGGCGTCCACCATCGCCGGAGGTAAGACGGTGTATGTCACGCCCGTGTCGACGAGGACGTTTAGATCGGACGAGGTGGTGGGGTTGAAGAAGCTTGTTTTCTTGCCCAATGGCGTCGTGTAGCCCATTGAGCTGACGTTGACACGGTAGCTGAAAAAAGGGAGAGGTTAACACGGTTTTAGAAGAGCCCAGATTTCTTCAATGGCTGGGGGAATGGAAGAACGAGGGTCGTCGAGGACTTACTGGACCCAATCTTGCGCCTGCTCGTAGACGGAAGGCCATATGGGAACGGCTTGAAGGTAGCCGCTATATCTCGCCTGGTTGACTCCACCAAACACGATTTCACCTGTTGTCGTGGAAAGGCTCCGGGTTAGCTGGACCGCGGCCTTATATTCTCCCTCCTATTTTCTTTTTTGGGATTTTATTTTGTGCTTACTTGTGCCTTGGCCCTGTCCGCCGAGAGACACGCTATAAATGGGCGCGTTGATGAGGTCGAACTTGACGAGCGAATCGAGGATGTTGGCGTAGTTTATGGTATAACCTATGCCGTACCCTAGGCCGAGAATACCGGAGACGGCGTAGCTCGAGTCGGTGGCCAGTCCAAACTTTTGCCGTATTCCCACATCTTCGTCTGCGTAACCCGGAATAACACCCATCAGTATAAATGGAACAAAGAGGACGTTCCCAAGCTTCAGTTGTTCTTCCCGAGCCCCAGATCTGTTGATACTTACTACGAAAGTATATCCTATCCTCGTAATACAGTCCATTCACCCATCCGCTGCCATACCCAAAATCAAACCGCTCATTCTGTGTGACTGCCAGTTCCGACTTCTCGGGATGATACATGCCATTCTTGGCACATAGATAGGCGCTTGCGGCGTTGGCGCAATTGGGATTCACCCACGTCTCGAATGATCCCGTATCGGGCGTAAGACCGACTAGCTGCGGAGGGTCTCCGATCTCGACTAGTTGTTTTGGTTTCGTTATCAGCCATCTCCTCTCGATGCTTAGCTCGATTGGGGGTGCAGCAACGTCGAGAACTTACTCTCCATAAAGTACAGATATCCCCTGTAATCCTCCAAATGCTTCCAATTCCACTTCTCCCTCCTCACGAGCCTCGCTTCCTCGTCGCTCTCAAACGTCGCATCTCTCCTCCGCGCCCTGTGTTGTCGTCTTCTCCTCACCGTGGTTGCTGCTGTGCCGTTGAGTTGCTTCTGCTGTAGGGAATACCGTAGTACCTTATCTGCTCCGCCTATTGAGTCGGATGTGGAATCTGAGGTGCTGTTTCTAGCCACATTCCGTTTGAGGCTGCTGGATATGGCTTCTGCGATAGGGTTGTGCGGGTGTGATGGACGGAGATTTGTGGGGGATGGTGAGGGTTTGGCGAGTGAGAGAGCGGCGAGGAGGAGGATTAGTGTCGATGTCGTTAAGATCATATTGTCATGATTCTATTCGAATAGGGAAATAATGAAGAAATGGTTGGGCGTAAGGCGTCGAAGGGGGTGTAGGTTGAGGAATGCCCTGTTTTATATACAAAAGGTGAGGGCGGTCGTTTTCGTCGTCCAAAGGTTCAAGCACGATCATTGCTCGTCTCGCAAGCAACACAAATGTCTCAGTGCCCAGTACGTCATGGAGTCAAACAGCTCCCCTCCATGGGCTCCAAGTTCCCCGGACAGTCGCCCACCCCCCTCCCTGCGTGTGCTTCCGTGTCGATGGTGGAGGGTATAATCAAGCAGTCGTGCAGCTTCGAGATGTTGGTCGTAGATGCTGTTGGTTCTCATCCGTCTGGGTAGATACCGGGTACACGGTTCTCTCTTTTCTTCTCCTAGCTGCGCGTTGGTAGCTAACGGCGGTATTGGGGGTGTGCGGCGGGTGGGAGAGCGAGTTGGTTCGTAGCGCGTTGGTCCAAGAAGCGAGATGGATGGTGGGAAGGGGGCACAGCGGTTTTGATCATGTAAGTGATGAGAAAGATATCACATCCTCGGATGGTTTTGGAGATGTAGGACCGACAACCTCGACTAACACGTTCGAACCAACAGACCAGCTTGCAGCGATTGTTGTTCCACAACTTTGAGACTTGGCGAGGAAAATTGAGGCTGCAGGTGTGTTAGAATAATAAAGAGACGGGCAAGAAAGGACAGCAAAAATTGCGAAGAAGAAAACCGTTACCCGCGCCACATAGTTGTGGATAAATGGGCATGGAAAAAGAGGAGAAAAGCGAAAGACTGGACACTCAATGCGTCTCTGGCCGGCGAAGACGGCTTACGATTTGGCGAACCAAGGACCACACAAGCAATTAGAACATGGACTTACTGCCTTCCCGCTCTGATCTAGGTGGAAAAACACAGGAGAGAAAGAAAAGGAAGTATACATCAAAAACCGTGGAACGAGAGAATCATGGCTCCCCTCTGTTCCCGGACACCGGTTCCTTAAAGGCCAAGCCAATGTTCGAACGGGGAGCGGATAGGAGATAGAGGCTGCCAAGAAGGGAATGGCTTGCCTGGATGGAAGCGGAGAGTGCCTCATACTATAGCTTCAATTAAACCCGATAGGCGGCGCATCTTAAGCAAGGGAATCTCCGTACTCTACTCTCTGCATGCGCCCGAGGACGACTCCGACTTGGACCAGGACGTAGACCTATAGGGAAAGATTATCAGGAGAAGCAGAAGCAGAAGAAGAGTGCGTGTACTAGAAAATCACACGCAGAGTCATCCACAGCTCAACATATT
The DNA here is from genome assembly GCA_034774675.1 of Scedosporium minutisporum. Classification (NCBI taxonomy): domain Eukaryota; kingdom Fungi; phylum Ascomycota; class Sordariomycetes; order Microascales; family Microascaceae; genus Scedosporium; species Scedosporium minutisporum. Next base: position 51,851 of record SJVG01000145.1, read on the forward strand.
GATGATGTAGCCTTGTATTGGATGAGGCGGAAGGTAGAGAAAGTGGAAAAGGCGAGGAGCGAGATCGAAAGCTAGGGAGGTAAGAGGACGAATGTAATCTCGCCAATGCAAGGTGAGGGAGCTTAAGGCTTCCTTCCACTTACATTGTGTGCCGTCGAGTCCGGGCTGGGTTCGTGATCTTCCTCGCTTCGTCAACGTTCCTCCCGTACATGTAACTCCGCCTAGGAAAGTAATTACTGTATATCTAGATTCTACGCTTTCCTTCATCAAGTGTGATTTCTCAACCTCACTCTACTTCGTAGAAATTCCTTGGTTCCAGCTGCCCCGAATTCTTCCCAGCCTCTCATCTTCAAGCATCCAGGAGACCTGGTATCTATCTCGAAGAAAGCGGGGGGGAAAGAAATAAATAAAAAATTCTGGTTTATTACAGGCCATAGATGTCAATAATACCCTTTAATTATAGCAAGAACAATGGCAGGAAGGATCATCAATTGATATATGAAGCCTAATATGCGTCTTGCAATCTTGGGGAGGCGGGCGGAGCGGATAAAATTGAGGCAGAAAGGACAGGAATGGAGTGAGTGGCCAGAAAAGACAATTCATCAATGCAGGACGGACGTACTTGTAGCCGACACCAAACTCTTCCCAGTTTTATTTTATTTTACTTTTATCTTTTTCTTCTTCTTCTTATTCTAATTTTCTGCATCCTCTCTCAATGGCTATCTCGCTTCATCTCGCTTCAAGGTTTGTTGCTTTGCTCAGCCTCTGGTGTAAGTGCTCAACCTTGTCCTTGAGAATTAGCTACAAAAGCTGGCAAGGAAACTTCATTTCCTACTTTGTTTTCAATATGTGTCTGTTTACCGAGGTATATATGAAGTATGCGATCGTTCGCGGCTAGAATCCTTTGCGGGCAAAGAGGTGTAGTCAAGTCCGAACATCAAAAGGTCGGATGAATCGTAGAGAGATACCCCGAATCTTAGAACGGAATGAACCAGATCTTGTGTATGACTGGAAACGGGACCTGACAGAAAGTGATCATGTGTGTGTTTGTGTGTTTGTGTGTATGTATGTATGTATGTATGTATGTATGTATGTATTAGCGATGTTGTTTTCTCATATGGTCCAACGGTGAGGTCAGATTGAACGCCGCGGCAGTTTGAAAAGGGAATATGACAGGAGCGATTGGATATACTAAATGGCTGACTGATTAATAGACGACAGAATATTTGAGTAAGTGACCTGATGGAACGGGATGGACAAGATGGGCAAGATGGGTGAGATGAGTGGGTATCGTTGCAACTTATACCTTCGTACAGCATGCAAGATGCAAGTCAATGCAGCCAGGAGCGCCACCATCCCTGATCTGTTTCTATTGTTAGAAGCGTTCGCCGAGATGCAGCGCGACATTGGTGCTAGTGCAGCCTAGATTCAAAAGGTAGGGTGTGGAAGGGAACTCGAGAGCTTCGCTTCGATACCTTGCGCGGCTAGCTATCCGGGAAACAGAACGGCGAGAAAGACGAGTACGAGCTGGGATCTGTGTGTAGGGAGGATATCTAGACCGGCACAAGACCACGTTTTCCTCCGCCTCCATCCACAATCACACCGCAAGGAGATGTGGAGAAAGACATGAATGTGAAATTCCATCCGGCACTGAGGCACAGTAGGAGAATCCTAGAAGATTAACAGCAACCCAATATAAACAATTTGAACAAGTCCAATATTCAATAAACTTAGAATGGGCCGGCCTTATCCGATGACGAGAAATTTCATATTGGACCAAGGTATCTTTTCGTACTTACACGTAGGACAAGTCGGGGAGAACATCCACTCGGCACCGTGCCTCCGATTGGGGAGGATATTGAAGCAGGGAGGCGGTAATTGAAGCACGAATGCTGGATCTTTGCGCCATTATCTTGGCGGTAGCTGGTGGACATTCGGGTTAAGAAAACGGACATTCAGCGTCAAAACGACCATCGATGGACCAAGTGAAGAGGGAGAGCTCCTCGCGCTCTAGCCACTAATATCAATGATAGATCTAACCGCTAAGATAGTTGTAGTTTTACAACTGATCGTTCATTACGGCGACCTTGTCAAACAGTCTTCCCCGCCTTTACGGTCCTTTCGGGAAAGGTTCGTCCGTCGACCGGATCCCTCCTCGTCTGCAGGACGTTACATGCAGTACGAACGCCGCCGTCAAAGCGAGTGGGTGTAGTGTAGGCGCGCGAGATCTCAGATTGTCCCTGCCCGTGACCAGAATCCAGGCACGGAACTTAGATTGTCTGGTCTGGGGAAAAAAGTAAGCTATGCAGAAAGATGAATGCGGATGCCAGTTCAGTCGTCTTTTGACCGTCTGACTCTTATGCTCCCGGTTCAATGTTGTTCGCAGTTTAATCCCCTCCTTCTGTACGACCTTCGCTTAAGCTCTTCCAATATGTATTTGAAGTCTGGGGGCGATGATGGTCTCGAGAACCTGGAAAAGCAGCCTGCTGTGGGTTCCAGGGAGGGCACCTTTCAACCAACAGATATCCGAGATGCGCGCCATAGATCGTAAATATTAGGGGGAATCGAGTGTTGTACTATTTCTGGACCGTAGGACGACGAGAAAGACGCATGAGCATGTCTCAATGTCCACGTGCCTACGTTCATGGCAACACAGCAGCTGCAGATGCACGGCATGCCCGGATAAACTTGCCCGGTTTCTCGGTGAGGTCGTTAAGCGCCCGGGGGCTATGTCGACCATTGGATTGGGCAAGTCAACGGTTTAACGCGAGCCATATGTGACAGGAGGCGAGCATAGTCTGTCGATCCAAAATCCTTTGCGGACATCCGTTGATGGCCGCGTGATCATTCGAAAAGTTGTGTGGGTAAAAGGAGTCGTCGTCTGGCTCAAATTTACTCGAGGACCACCTCGGGATGAGACAAAGCTTATGTCCGACGTTCTTGGTGATTGATGGCGGTGGCTTGCCAAGAGGAAGTCGGATGGGGAGAGCTTCAACGCCAACCGATTTCTTCTTCTCATGATGCTAGTCTCGGCGTTATGGAGCGAGGCAGGTGGCGTGAGAACGCGTTTTAGAAGGACATCTAAGCTGGGGCATATCAAGAGAGACAGCAGAGCTTGTCGTTGCGCGTGTGAAGTCCTAAACCTGTGATGCCTTCACCTCGTGACGGATAATCGCGAACATCTCACCATTCCGCACCCCAATCTCAAAAAAACACAAAACATGAGATTGAACTTGATATTAGTACAAACCCTAATTCAACAAGAGGACAAGAAAACAAACACACGCCATCTATCTCAGATCAAACACATTTTATACCCCGAAATGTTTTCTCCCTTTGCGCCGTATATAAAACGCCAAATCCCTGCGTCATTGCTCGTAACGCCTCGTGAGCCAACCCACCAATGTCTTCCTCCTCAAGTAAATTCGACAAATGTAATTCCGGGTTTGTACAGTAGCTGGACCGGGGTTCTTAATATACAGCCGGGAGCAGGGCTGGACCCAACGCTAGCAAAAAAGGGTATCCTCAAAGAATGTGCAGTGAAGAAGAGGAAAGAAGGAAGAAAAAAGAGTGTGGAAAAGCCGAAAAAGGGGAAAAGACCGCTGTGAATCGCACAAACACCGTCTCAAGTGTCAAATGTTTGGCCAATACACCTTCTTGCACTCCTTATTCTTCTCGACCCATTCCTCAATCTTCTCGACATCCCACCCCGAAGCCATCCTATCGTGGTCCTTCGTATTTTCCTTCGGCGGCACGGGGTTACCAAGCTTAATGGAGAACGAGAACCCGCAGATGCCATCCTTGAAAGAAAACTGAAAACACCTCTTCGTCTCCCGACAAGCAGCCCTACAGTTCTCAAAGGACTGATGCGCCTTCTTCTCGACCTCAGTCTTCTTCTTGTCGTCGTAGGCCTTCTTGAGCTTCGACTCCGGGTACTCCTTAGCAGAGCTGTTAAGGTACAGTCGTTCGCCGCTGGCGTTGTCCCAGTCGTCTCGGCGGGCCGTGAGACGGCGGGCGAAGAACTCGTGGTAGATGTCCTTGGCGAGGATCGGTTCGGGTTCGGGCTTGGCGGATTTGGGGGATTGGAGTGACGAGTTGAGGGCGGCGGCGTAGCGGGCGGTTTCGTATTCCCAGAAGGAGGAGATTTCCTCGGGGCTCATGTGGTGCATTGTGGCGATGGGTTGGCACCAGTGGGAGTTGCTGTAGGGGAGGGTGAAGGGCTTTTCGCCGTTAATGGTGGGCCACTATTGACGGTTAGCATCACCGCTATACATTCGTTTGGAGCAAAAAAGAAAAGAAGGAAAACAAAATCAGAGGGAACCCTACTACTTGAGTGACTGGGACGCCGGCCGTCTCGTTGAGAGCTTTGGCAAGAAGAAAGTCACCACAGCAATGATTATGAATATCCTCATCATACTCGTTCGCAACGCGGGGATGCTCGCCAACAAAAGCCTCCATCGCCGCACGAGAAATAATATACCCGCTCCCACCATGCGCAAAGGGATAATCGCGGATAAGAGCCACACTCCCGAGATAGATCTTCTTCTTGGGATCAAGCGTCTTGAGCCACATGACAAGCGTGTTCCACGTAACGTAAGTGTCGGCATCGATGAAAAGATACCAATCCTTGTCGGGAAGGCGCTTCCACGTCTTCGCGGCCATGTGGATGTTCTTGTACTTATCAAGATTCCAGCCGGCTTCGGCGGCGTTGAGGGCGCTGGTGCAGGGCTTCTGGTCGACGTCGCAGGCGAGCTGGGTCCGGTAGAGGTCGAAGTCGCGGTTGTCTTTCTTGGCGGATTCGAGAACCTCGTCTAGGGCGTCGAGGACCTCGACGCCGGCGATGGTCTGGTTCATGTCGGAGAAGACGAGGAAGTCGTCGATGCAGCGGAGGACGGTCATGAACTGGGTTGGGAGCCGGGCGAAGGATTCTGTGGCGCCGGTCTTCATGACGACGGCGATGTTGCTCGTGTCGGGGTGGTGTGCGCATAGCGGGTCCTTTTGAACGAGAGAAACGCTGGGGCCTGCGGAGTTGCCAAGGGATGCGATTGATTCCTCGTCTTGGGACGGCGCTGGCCTGTGAGGGTCGGGGTGATCG
>SJVG01000146.1:0-56687 GCA_034774675.1 Scedosporium minutisporum
CCGGCCAGACTACAAACTCCGCCACACCCTCCCGCACCAAACCTTGGCCTTACAAGTCGTCTCCCGCACAGGCCCACCACCCTACCTATCTCCCCATAACACTGGAGAAGAAGAGGAAGAAGAAATCACCCCCCTCCGCCTCTCCGTAAAAGGCTTCCTCAAAAAATTAAAGCACCTCACAGCCATTGAAGACACAGACCCCTCCCAAGCCGAATATCGCGCTGAATACCCCTACGACCTCGTCGTGGACTGCGGGGCCTCCGCCGACGCGGGCGGGGACGAGGTCTTCGCCCACGGAGACTTGGATTTGGGGGATGCTGAGGGACTTGTGGGGTCGCCGGCTGGGAGGGAGTTCGCGTATTTACATGTTGAGACGGATACGTACCCTACTGGGCTGATACTGGTGCGTGTGGAGGAGGAAGGGGGAGATGGTGGGGAGGGGGACGAGGTGTATAGGAGGGTTGGGGTTGCGAGTATCATGGGGAGTATTGGGGGTATCTTGGTGGATCCGCCGTTTGTCGTTTCGGAGCATAGAGCTATTTCTTTAGTGTAGGTTAGCCCTCTACCAAGAGTCTGTGTTGTTGTCTCGGGACATTCATGTCGGATGCGGGTGGTGAGGCGTCCGTTGTTCATCTAGAATCAGTCGAGTTAGCAAAATGTACTCTTCTTCCCAAGCTGAACATTCACTCGAGTCAATTGTGCAGGACACGATGCATAATTCAATTTTGAGAAGGCATCAATCGGTATTCCATGCTCGGCCAAAACAATCCATCCATATATATTAGTAGCGCAGCCAAATGCTCAGTTCCGCGGAAGACTTCTTTCATCTTCTGGTATATCTTCCTCCAAAGCACCCAGTCTCACCTATCCAAATCAGCAAAAATATCACCACAATGGCTTATTAGCTCCCATGCAACTATGCTAAACACCAGGCCTGTTTCTCTCGACAAGCCCAACATGCTTCGTCCATATTCAAACTCATCTCATCCCCTGAGATGACGCAGAGACCAAAATCAGATAAAATCCAAGAAGGTGATAATAATAATAATAATAATAAAAAGAAAAGAAAACTCGGCCGTAAATCCCAAAATGAAACGTCAAAAAATGCCACCAAAAACTCCGGAAAAAATATGAGCCATCCTAACCAAAATTCTCCCCAAATCCATTCTCTGCAGCCCCCTTAAGATCCAACCACACCGGAATGCGACCGCCTCGAGTTCGCCGGTAGCAAAATCTCCTCGTCATCCTCACTATCATCCTGCGCCGCCCGCTCTAACATCTTCTCAATCTCGTCGTCGCACAGTCTCGGTCTCTCCTTCGCCAAACCCGCGCCCAAAGCTGCCGGCAGACTGAGCGACGATCTTAGCGTAGGGACAGCGCCGTGCCCGTTCGTCCTCCGTCTCGGCGTACCCCGTGCGACACCGGTGTGCGGAGATCCATGAATGGGGGGCGAGCCGATGTCGATATCCATGTCATTGGGAGATCCCAAGGCAACCATAGAGGCTGACTTTTCAAATCCTACACGCTTATTGTTGGGCAAGGGCCGGCTCGTCGGGAGACTCTTTCGAGGCTGACTGGTGGGAAGGGCATGGCGTCCGCCAGGTGTTCGCGCTACGGTATGGGTCGGCGACGCGGTAGGGGAGAAGGCATGTTTTAGTCGGCTCGAGTTGCCGGGGCTGCTCATGGAAATCAGGGCTTCGATGGCATCCTGGTCGCGGATATTTTGATGCGGCGAGTAGAGAATTGGGTCGACAGGTCGAGAGACGCGGGGCGTAGGCTGGCTGTGGGAGATGTAAGGCGAACCGTAAATTGGAGTTCGTGGGGATGCGGTATGTGATTGAGACAGAAGGGTGGGTGTGTAAGTCTGCTTCGAGGCTCCGTAGTGGCTGCTAACGGCTTGACCGGGTTGGATCGGAGCCGGCGGGGCAAGGCCGCTTCGGGGTTTCGCGGCATCAACATTGTTGGTAGTAGCTCTGGGGCTGGCATAGGGCCGGCGCGATGTGTCGGGCCACGAGAGCTCGTATGGGGAATGAGTTTGGCTAGCGGGAGGCGTAACATTGCTGGCGAATCCGATGGCGCCCTGGGAGAGGGCAGGACTCGCAGAGGATCCTCGACGTCTCGGGAGGGTGGAGGAGCTCGAGGTGGGCGAGGCGGCGTGGGAGGCAAGGGATTCCACCTCGTCTATAGAGTGGCCCTGCCACCCATGGTTTACCTTGACCATCGCGTAGGACAGACGCGTCTTGAGTTCGGCAGTCAACTAGAAGCCGGTAAGATTAGCACATGAAGGGGAAGAGAAAAATGATTATCCATTAGGCAACCGGCAGAATGCCTCGTATTATAAAGGGAAACAAACTCCCTCTTCCGGGAACTCTGTACCTCATTAATGCGACTGCCCGTCGTAGACGCCACGCTAACAGTACTCGTATTCCTCGAGTGTCCTGTCCTCATAGGCGACATTGCGGAGAAATCTTGCGACTTCATCTTGCCGTCGGCCATTCGTTTCCTCGTGGGGATGGTATCGCCGTCGTCGAGCTTCTCTTGCATGGCGGCGATCTGGGAAAGTTGGAAGAGCTGGGATTCCTGGCTGGAGCATTGCGAAGACTGCGTCGCGGGTGCCGTCACGGGCATCGCGACGGAATTCTCTTGGCCGAAACTCATGTTCCCGCCGTTGGCCTTGGAGGGTAACACGGTCGGGGAGGGTGGGTTGGAGTGTTCTCTGTGCATATGAGCTCGAGGCGGAGGAGAAGCGTCGGAGTCCTAGAAGAGACAACGAGTCGGGGAAAAAAAGGAAGAGGTCTGAATATTAACTCCAAGACCTACAGCTGTGGTCGCGGTCGACAAAGCGATCACAAGGTCGAAGCAAATCTTTAGGGGCCTTGATCGGCGCGGTCGGAGACTACTTCGAGTAGTAACGCCGCTAGAGAGAAAAAACAAAGCTAAGGCCTAGAGGGCGACGCGAGATGTCCAAATAAAACTAAATGACAATAAATGAGGCCGACACACAAGTCGCAGACTCGTAGCAAACAATCGCGCAGGCGTAGAGGTCGAGTGTGGTGGTCTTAACTCTCGGGTGTGGTGGCGGCATGCGGCAGCGGCGGTTGGCGTTGACGCGCAAGCGTTATCCTGAGTCGCGTCGGAAAATGCACAGCGACAGGGTCGAAATAACGACGCGGGCAGCGGCGAGACGAGAGTTCGATGAATGTCTTCAAGATGACAAAAGACGAAATTAATATTCCAGCGCGACTCGGAGGAAGACACGAATACCAGGTCCTCGGTGAGGATTGGGTGTGGTGGTGAATGAATTGCGTGGAGGGGCTCGGTTAGGACAGAAATGAAAACGAAAAAGCCAGACTCGATGCAGAAAATCAAATGACGACGGGTTCGGCTTCGTTTGGGTCGCGATGGGAAGCGCCCGAGGAGATTGAGCAGTGGATGTCGAACTGTATAGGAGTCAGGATTTCGAGTCAATGCTTCGAATCTAAGCTTCCCATTGTCCGTTGTCTATCGTTGTTTGTTGTGGTTAGTTGTAACGGGGTGTTTTTCGCTGGAGGATTTGGCAAGCGGGAATAATGGACGAAAACCAGGTCTAGCTGCAGCACGATGTGTCGCGTCAGAATTAGGCTTAGGGAAGGTTGGGCGCGAGGTTAGAGTAGGATTTTGGGAGAATGGGGATTAGTGTACGAGTACTCGCGTTGTCAGTTGTTCCTGCCAACTGTATGCGAGGGCATGAGTCCGTGAGGTGCTGTGCTTGCTCGTACCGCCGGGCAACGCTGGCTAGCGGGAAAGCGCGGGCGTCGCGGGCGTATTTCTAGTGGATCATGCCTGCCTTTATTGTTTTTGCATCGTTGTTGTGTTTTGGGGGAGGGAAGCAACGAGGCAATGGCTGGAGTTTAGTGGACCCGCCCCAGCTTGGGGTTTCCATAGCGCCTGCAAAGAGCGTGCACACCACTATCCTCGGTGGTGGTCAGCCATTGACCGGTTCTGTTTGTCCGTGCTGTTGACCTCAGCATCCACCACATTCAAACTAATTTAGTTCGTCACCATCGCCAGGCCGTGCTTTCCTCCATCGCGACCGCTATTCCTGTCGGCGGCCCAGTTCAGTTGATCGACTCGGCACTGGAGGAAGGTACGCTACACTATTTTGTACTTCGTACAAAGGTACTGCCTGGTGGTAGCAGGAGACTTAGAACGTTGTTGCCAACCCAAACAAAACGAATGGATCACCGTTACAGAGCTTGCTTCACGCTTTAAGTCGAGTCTGAGTTCGAAGCTGGCGTCCCTAGACCCGATTTAACCGGCAGCGATTTGACGTGCAGAGTTTTCAGTATTTGCCCCCCTTCAGTAATGTCAAATCTCTCGTAAGAAAAGGATAATAGATCTCGAGTTGGATCAATTGTCAATGTTTCTGCATGATGTGCATGACGGGCGCAGTCGAGTCAAACAACATCGACTCTATCCCGTCATTGATCTCGACATTGGTTAGAATCAGATACTTAGATGCTGGTGTGGATGAAAAGAGCCAGTTGCAGCTGCCATAAGAAGAGACAAACTTGACCGAACAAACTCGACAAACCTGGCCTTTGGACGCTCCTTCCCAAACAAACAATGAACTTGAACGAGAGACCAACAATTACAATTGTAGGCAGGCGCATTCAGTAACTGATGGAACTGCGGATAATACTCGTTCTTCATACATCATTGATGCAAACATCGTCTGTCGACCTTTCAGAACCAGTCGCCCATCACCAGTCAACATCAAAACTTCAACGTGTACTTGTACACTGTACATCTTCTCCACTGGAACCCTGGATTCGCCACCACACGTGGGATCCTGTCGGCCCTCAAACTATCGATGCAGGTGCATCATCCTGTCTGGTCATAACCGCTGCAGAATTTTACATCTAACACGTCGAAGGAATAAAGGTCTGTCTGAAGGGGGGGACAAACAATTTTCATTCTGAATCATCAGGATCATCCCGTCTCTGACTTGGCAAATGCACTGGTAACACCGAAGCCCACGCATCAATACAGTGTTTGGCAAGAACACCAGTTGCAAACGACCACGAACCAGAGGAGTGCACGTACTAGGTACATGTACCTCTTGAACAGCGCCGTCAATTTGCTTGCTCATTTATTAATGCGGGAATTAGCACGAAAAAGATCCAATGTCGCAAGCTTAATTCTTCCGTCTGAGACAACACTAGTAGTGCACACCAGAGAGAAACTGTCCCCATCAGAAAATTATCACTTCATCTCTGCAGCATGAGAAACAGGACAAAAATTACGGGCTGCTTCCCATATTTAGATTTTTCTTTCTCACAAGAAGCGGGCATTTCAGCACGGATGGACACCCGCCTGCCGAGGACCTGGCTCATGTCTGGTCGCGCTTTACTTCGTAAACCCCTGCAAAACACGAAGTCACGTGGGTCGCGTCTTGGCTCCTCCAGCTGGCACCACTTGAGTTCAAGATGGACTGCCATGGCTAGATCCAGAATATGAGCATCTTCACATCTTCTGGCAGCTCGACACGAGACTTACTTCGGGGGCCTCAGGAACTTCTAATTCTCCGCCTATTACTGATAATCGCTTTGCTGTTCCGTGTAACCCCGGGGCCAGACGCAGGCAACTGTGTCTTGAATATTGAAGTTCCGGTTCAGGGAGGTCTGCTACATTGTACTTTGACTCATTTCCTCCCTCCTCCCATCTTCTTTCCACCAGCTCCCTGTGATTTATGAGCGGCAGCATTTATATGTTCACATCTCCACTCCCTCGTCTAAACCCAAGCCATTCCAGCCCTATTCTTATCAACTTCGATGTCCCCCTTCCTGAAAACCTCGCTATCCGCCACATAGCTAACTTCCCCCTCCCCCCTGCAGCACCACGACGCATCCAGACCCCCGCGAAGCGACTAAAAGTTGACCGGACCCTGAAAGTTATTCCCCTGTACCACTTTTCCACCACCGTAGTTATTAATCGTCCCCGTCGTCACACTCCCAATAAGATGCTGGTGGCTCAGTGACGGCGATGACGAGGATGGCATCTGGATTGCCTGTACGCCATACCCCTGCCAGCCCATGCCCGCTGCCCCTTGCCCACCCGGCCCGGCAGGTACATGCCCCTGGTACCCCGACGAACGTCCTGGTGGCGGGACCGGGTTAAACGGCACCTGTCCCGCCCAACCTGACATATCACCGTAGAACGCCGGGCCCGGAACGGGATTCTGTGTGCCGACGTTACTCTGCTGCGCCGCGGTGCCCCTCTGAAGTTCTCTCACCCAGCGCAGGATCTCAGTCGATACAGAGAGGTAACCGGGGTCTTCGTCGCTGGAGAACTTGGGCATGTCCATGTGGTTATTGTGTATGCCAATGGCATTGTATGCCGGAAGAATAGCCGAGTGCTTCGGAACAATCTACAAGTAGTCTTTACTTTAGTTCCACCAGAAAGAAGAAAAAAATTCCTCGGACAGGGAAGTAATTCTCCTCTAAAACTCACCTCGCCGATGCCCCTCACGGGCAACTCCTCATAGAAGCACGTAATCCTCAACGCCGGCCGCCCCTGGTCCTGTCGGCCCCTAACCATATTATGGAAATCCGTCTGGATGAGCGCCAACACCTCGGACTCGGGCTGCAGCGCTCTCAAAAGACTCGTGTCCGTCTTCTTGACGACGCTGGTGATCTGACCAAGAACACTAGCCCAATTCGCCAGCGTCGATCCGCAGTGCGGCGTGGCGAGAAAACATACTCCGTATGTCGCGTCGTAGATGCGTTGGATGTGAGGCTCTGCACTATTCCGCGAGGCAATCATCGCCTTAAGCCATTCGTAATTCCGTCAGTTTTGGCAGCATAACTCTAGGATGGGGCCGGGGGATTGAACAGCTTACATCCTCGAAGACCAAGCCGCCAAGGCTATGCGTCACGAACAAAATCGGCCGCCACTCCGTGTCCGTCCTCTCGCGCAACTGCACAAGCGCATTCACGAGGTTCGTGGCATGGTTTCGGATACGATTCTGCGATGCCATGGCCCAGAAATGAACCACATCGGCGTCGTAGCCGAAGGTTAGGATCCGCGTTCTGGGCACGTCGTTCTTGAGGAGATGGGCCGGCCAGAAGACGCCGTTTTTGGACGTCCATGTTGTTTCTCGGTTCCCTGTGAGACCGTGGACGAAGACAATGCTGTATTTGGGTCATATTTCAATACATTTCCTTTGTTTTGCATTTCCACCCCTCCGTGTCCTTTTGTGTGGGAGAGTAAGGGTGAAGACGTACTCGGCCACTGCTTCTTCAGAGTCATGACACTTCTTCAGGCCGTAAATCCCCTTCGTCGAGTATCTGGTTGTTTCACGAAGGGTTAGAAGCTGTACGGAGTGATTTTCGGAGTCAAGTCCGTGGTGGAAGGCCTTCACCCTGTGGTTGAGCCCTCTCCGCCTGTGGGAGGAGTCGCATCGTCGATTGCCCCTACGGCGTTTCTCGAAAACATGGCGCTTTGGGACTAAAATCGATTTCTCGATTAAAGAGTTTGCGTTGGAAGAAGTTTCTTTCCCGTTGAGTGCTTCATTCTCGAGCGAAGAACAGGCAGGGACGACATGACCAGACGCCAGCATTAAGGATACGAGTTTCCCCAGTCTCACCCTCCCCGGGTCCCATCAATCGTCTCTTCTCATGGCTACGACAGCAAGCAAATCACACGGCACCCCTTAGTCTTTCGAAGACACTACACAGAAAATGGACAGTTCCTTTCCCATTCGCCCTCCGCCATCCAATTCATCGACCGCCCTCATATCACTCACTCCCCAAACCAGAGCTGAAAACCTCCTGTGAAACAGAAAAGTTCCATCCCCTGCATGCCGTACCAGGTTTAGATCGTGACGAGGACCAGGCTGAGCTTATTCAACCCCAAACATGAAGGTGTACGTAGGTGGTGTGTGTGAAGCAGATCAAGCCCCTCGATACGAAATCATCAATAATGACATACTACTGCCCCCCGTTCATTCGACGAATTCCGCTCTCAGTACACAATAAAGTGGGAACCGGGGTTGTTTTCTGCAGACCACTATCCCTGCCGTTTCCCCTCCGATTGGACAACCCGCTCCGAGTTTGGAAAGTTTCTCAGGTGCAGGGCGAGCATCATGTGCGGCTTACAACGTCGCATCGCAGGGGGTTAGTTAATGTCAGAGCCTGGCTCTTATTCGATTCCCAGACGCCCTGTTCGGGTTCCCGGCAGGGGTACCTGACTCCAGGCTCGGGGGGGACCAGGCTGCCGGGGTGGTTGGGTGTGAAGGACCAGGCTCTGACTGACAGGACGACTCCTGGTCCGTCCGGGATCAAGATACATCCCGACTCTTCGGCCCCTTGCCTCTGTCCTCTTACTCGCATGTCTTTTTTCGCCAAGCACGTCTTCTTTAGACACAGCCAAGAAGCAACCCCGAACTTGGCATTCTTTTCTTTCTGACAACCTCGCGAACCGTAACTCCTCGTGTGGATGATCGAGTTCTCGAGGCATCGACCACAATGGAGAACTTCACGTCGAAAAAGGGCTTCTCCCACATGGGAAGCGTCATCACGGGAACGGTCAACAATCATGGCCTCCACATGAGCGGAAACCACTTCAGCGGCGCAGTTACTATCCTCGGTTCGTCGTGCGGTCCCTTTCCCTGCTTTGAACTTACATCGTTTCTCGTTGGCTCTCAACCCACACATTCTAACCCACAAATAAACACCAGGCAAACACAGCGACGAATCGAAAGAAGACCTATGCAAAAAGGCTCTATTCCTTACAAACCCCATCGACGACAAGACGCAAATAGAAGACAACAACGACCAACTCATCCCGGGTATCTGCCAATGGATCCACAACCACCCCAGTTTCAGAAGTTGGCACGAGGAGACGAGCAACTCCGACCTGCTCTGGGTCTCCGGCGCCCACGGCATGGGCAAGACGATGATGTCCTTGTTCCTGATCGAAGAGATCAAGAGGATGCAAATTCAGGCTCGCGGTGGTGGTCTCGTTCTTTACTACTTTCTAGACTCCTGCAACGAGAAGCGCAATACGGCAGTGTCGATCCTGCGCGGACTCATTTTCATGATGATTCGGCAGTACTCGGAAATGATACACTACCTCATGTCGGACTTTGAGTACCAAAGGGAAAGTTTGTTCAGCCAGAGCTCGCTGGAAGCGCTCTGGAGAATCTTTGAGGCGATGCTGAGCGATCCGAGAGCGGCTAGGGTAATCTGCGTCATTGATGGTCTGGACGAGTGCCAGCAGGACTCCCTCAAGCCCTTTCTACGCAAACTTTCAAACTTCTACGAGAACCAACAGTACATCCAGCAACTCACGCAGACTCACAACCTCAACCCTGCCCTCTTGAACCCCGTCGCATCGATGAAGATGGTTCTTCTCAGCCAGGAAGAGCCTGATTGTCTGACGGAAACTCTATCACACTTCCCCCGTGTTAGGATCGAGGAGGCTGCGCTCTACTCCGGGCAGCCAAAACCAGCATCGGAATCAAAGGTAAAACCGCATGCCGGGTCGGCGAAGAAGTCTACTGCCGGAAAAGGTGGCAAAGGACTCGCATCCGCCGTCCAGCTCGCGATGAAAAAGAAGAGGGTCGAGGAGGCCAAGGCTGCTATCGCTAAAGCAGATGCAAATGCTGAAGCAAAAGCGCGGTCCCAAGCCGTTGCAGATTTAGGGCAACAGGTATCCGAGCTAACCGTGAACGAGCCGGAGAGCAATCCTGCTCTATCTGCTCAAGGTGGCACGGTGTTAATCGACCAGTCCCAAGTTGTGGTGACAGCAACGGAAGAGTATGTCTTTGATGAAGAAGTAGTAGACGACGTCATGGACGCCGCCACCGAAGAAGAGGAAGTAGAAGAAGAAGTAGCAGAGCCGGTGTTGCCTCTGGCGCTCTACATCGGAGCCAAAGTCTCTGAACTTGCCAAAGAACAGGGCCCCAACCCTGCCGAAGCATCAATCACCGAGATCCTGAAAGTTCGCGGAGACGGCACCTTCATCTGGGTCGATCTAGCCATCGGGGAGCTCAAGCGGTACGCCCCGGAGCATTCTCTCCAAGTCGTCGAGCAGCTACCCTCTGATGTCAACGAAATGTATTGTCGCATCCTGCGTCAGGTCCCTCCCCACATGGTCCAGCTGGTCGTCGCTGTTCTGAGATGGGTCATCGCCGCTCGTCGGCCCCTGACAATTAACGAACTGTCCGCTGCGTTGATGCACATGGGATTTTCGACCCACGATCCGCTCGGCATGACGAAGCAGGGCATCGCCGCGTGCAATCCCCTGCTGAAGCTGAACAAAGACGGGATAGTTAACATTACGCACACGTCTTTCAAGAATCTCTTGACAGCTCTCTCGGGCACTCTGTGGAGCGACGCAAACCTCATGCAATTCCACGTCAACGTCGCCGATGTCGATGGAGACATATCCAGCCTCCTCCTGAGCTACCTCGAGAGAGGTTGTTTGAATGATGGCTCGTCCTCGGTAGTAGAAGACCCGTCAAATTACAATCAGCACTGCGTCCAGTTCCCCCTTTTCTCATACGCCGTCGTATTCTGGCCCGACCACCTACGATCAGCATCTCGACCGACCTTGAACCTCGGCGCCCCGTTCTTCGCGAAGAAGTCCACCGCCAGAAAGAATTGGTGGCTATCCTATTACCCAGAGACGACAAAGAAGGGCCCGATGCTCGCCCCGCGCGACTTTAGCCTGCTACACTTGGCTGCCTATCTCAATCTTCCCATTCTCGCCAACCACCTAGAACAAAGAGGCGAAGTAAAACCACGCATCGACAGCCGGGACAGCCATGGCAATACGCCGCTTGCTTTGGCGGCCTCGACTGGCGGCATGGACATGCTCGTATTTCTTATGCAGAGGGGCGCTTCGCACGAGTGTCTTGCCGAGAACGTGTTTGAGTTGGCATGCCGCAAGGGACAGGCTGCAGTTGTGGAGTATCTTTTGAATCTGGGGTATAACCCGAACGTTCCGGAGAGAGATGTTGGTGCGTTTGAGTCTCTCGGCAAGAGTGCTCGATGGTAAGCTTCAGACAAAGTCCTTCTTCTTGTTGGGCGGCAGGCAAAGCTAATAAACCTACGTCCAGGATCCACAGAATCGTCAGCGAAGGGGTAGAGTTAGACATTGACTTGTGGAGGCTCATGACTCGAGATACCGGGACCGGTGGAACTCCCCTCTATTCTACAGCTCTCGGCGGTCACACCGAAGTCGTCAAGCTACTCCTGAGCAGGGGCGCTAATGTCCACGCCGCGACAACCAAGCGGTGGACCGCACTCCACGGCGCCTCCTGGACCGGCCAAACCGAATGCGTCAAGCTACTTCTCGACAACGGCGCCAAAGCTCTCGACGTCACCGATAACGGCTGGAATCCAATGCACTGCGCAGCAGCTTGCGGCAAAGCATCTCTTGTCCAGTTTTACCTAAAGCTCGAGATGCCCGTCGACGCATTAACAGTCAAGCGGAAGAGCGCCCTTCACCTCGCCGCTTACAATGGCAGTGCACCGACCCTGCGTGTCTTGATAGCTGCGGGTGCGTCAGTGAATCTTCAGTCGCACAAGGGAGAGACGCCGCTGCATTTGGCGACTCGGAGATCTAAGCCTGAGGCTGTCGAGGCTCTACTTGCTGGGGGTGCTGAGAGGATGATACCGAATAATGCTGGAGCGACGCCTCTTGACACGGTTAAAATGATCAAGGGGACTCTGAGCGAGGACAATACAGAGGTCCTGAGAATCCTTGAGACATTTGGAACACCTGGCTATGTAAGTGCAGCATTATTGTAACTGTTTTCTTTCCCATTAGGTCCTAGTAGTATCAACTAATGAGTGTGTTTAGATTCCATGGGCACCCAAGGTAGATCCGAAAGCGGCAGCAGTCGCAGCAGTACAGAACCCAGCGGCAGGTCCCGCTGGGCCGGCAATTACGGGAATCCAAGCCAGCTTCCAATTCACGAGCCAGCAAGACTCGTACTATCAGCAAGGAGGAGTGGGTGTTCCAGGAGGACCGGTGATGCCCGCGACCCTAATGCCAAACCCATACGGGACGCCGCAATCATACTACGACACTCCTCCGCCGCCGTATACACAGTCCCCGGCATTTCAAGTCAATCCTCAGACTGGGTACTTACCCGAAAAGCAGGACCAAGCACCAACTCCGGCCATCCCATCGCAGACTGGCCATCAGGCTATCCCCAATACCATGTACCAAAACACGGCGGGCGTGGGTGCTTTGTTTAACGGTGCTCAACCAGTAGGTGCGCAAGGTTATACCAACACATCTACAGCGGCATATCCCGGAGTCAGTGGTACCAGCCAACAGCACGTCGAAACCCCGATGTATCAGAATACCACCGCCCCGGGAACAAGTGGAATATCCGCACCTTTATCAACTTACCCTCAAACCCAGACTCCTGGGTTGGTACAGCACCCAGAAACAACAACCGCAGCAAGTCCAATGTACCATAGTCCAACTGTTTCTGGCTCCAGTGCCAACGGAACAACGCCTGCTATGGCTTACCCGCAAACCAGTGGCCTGGTGACGCAGCCTGTTGAAAGCCCAATCTATACAGCCGGTGTAAGCGGACCGGTGCTTCCCGCACCATCTTATCAACAAGCTGCTGGGCTAAGTCAGCAGTCGGTGGCAAGCCCAGTTCATAGTGCCCCGATGGCTTCAAGTCCCCATGTAAACGCAGCCTACGCGCCAGCCACTGCTTTCTCGGAGACCATTGCTCCGAGTCACCACGCCGCGCAGCAACCTGCAGCAGAGCTGCAGGCTGAGGCTGTGGTTCCCCAGCAAGATGCGCCTCCACCAGCACCTACCAGACAACCGGCCATTCAAATCCAGGAGCCTGGGAGCTACCAAGAATTGCCAGTCGGTCAAGGACACCAGATTCTGCCGACCAACCCGGTAGTCTCGCCTCCTCTACAACAAAGTCCGCAGCCGAATGCTTGGAATCTTAACTCAGCTCCGACTCCCCCACAACACCAGACTCAAGGTGCGATCGCTAGTCACACGCCAACTCCATCACTGCTGCAGCACAATTACCAACGGAGTTTAGCGAGCACTACGCCGGTATCTTCATCCTCCTCGCAGCAAACTTTCCCGGCAGGTGCGTCAAACGTCACGCCGGTGACTGCTGCACCGCAATACAACGTCCAGCCGAGCATCCCCCCAATCGTACCCTCCCAGCAGCCCTTCCAGCAGCAACAACAGTGGCTAGCGTCGTCCCAGATCCCAGCCCGGCAACAGACCTGGCCCACAACTGTACAGCCGATCCCGCAAGTCCAGACTCATATTCATCCTCAAGCCGCTACGCCCTCGCCAATTGCCCCTCACCAACCCTAGAGCCCGCCTAGAGTACATAGTCACTCGCCAGTCCCTCAAACAACAGGAGTAGGATATCAAAGCCAACCGAGCTATGCGGCCCCAGCTCCGGTCCCGAGTTACAACCCGAGTGCCTTCTCTACGGCACCTACGCTACCTACGCCGCGGGCGGCGGGACAGGTAGCCTTCACCCCTCCAGGGGCAACAGGGTATGGTGCGCAACAGCAGCAGCAGGCATGGCAGAACCCGCAGTACCCCCAGCAAACCGGGTATGTCTCACAGCAATACGGCCCGCAGGGCGGTTCCCTATCTGTGAGCTACATGCCTGGTCAATATGGGGCGGCAGGGCAAATGCAGTTTGGGCCGCCACCGATGGGTCATCCAGGGATGCAGAAGAAGAGGAGCATTATGAACCTGGGCGGGTTACTCAAGTGAAGAGAGAGGTTGATCTGGGGTTTCCTCGTATTTTTGCCTGTAGTCGTTTGACTTCATGTCGTTCTTAGTTTCATTGTGTTGCTTTCTTGATTCAAGGTCGAATCTACTGAGGCAAGGAGTTGTTTGAAATGTACCTGTAGGGTATCATGGTACATCTAAATTGATAGCTATGTGTATATATAGAGAAAGGCTCCCCGAAAGGGCAAGTAGAAAATACAGACGTGATATAAAGAATGACAGTCTAGCTTTGCATTAATAACAATAAACAGCTTTTTCAATTCTTGTGAGAGCAGATAATGAATGCAGCACGCGTCCCAAAAAAGACGCATCAGAGGTATAAGTCTAAGCTTAAAACCAGGAACTTTCCATCATGCCAGACATGTAATGCAACCTTTACCAGTGAGGAGTGTTGACAGCCAAGCCCATGAGACAGCCTCCAATGAGACCGGCAATGGGGATGGTCATGATCCAAGAGAAGAACAGGAGGAAGAATCGCTTCCAGTTAACGGCCTTGAAGGTGCCGTTGCAGAGACCAACACCGACAGTTGCGCCAGTGATGCACATAGAGGTGGAGACGGGAAGAGAGTACTGGGAGAAGATGAGAATGGTGATGGCGGCACCCATCTCCATGGAGGAGCCACGGCTGGGGGAGTGGTACGTGAGCTTGTTACCCATAACTGTTCAAGTGAGAAAACGTTAGCATGAGGGAACCTTCATTTTCAGAGTCTAGATAGCAACTAACCCTTCATGATGTTATAACCGTACGTGATGAAGCCGATACAAATCATAGCAGCGGTGATGCCGAGTTGCCACATGGGAACCTCAGCCTTGGAGGCGCTGGGCTTTCCGGTCGACCAGGCAGCGTACATACCAGCCCAGACACCCACAGCGTTACCGACATCGTTAGCGCCGTGGGCGAAGGAAGCAGTGCAGGCAGTGATGACCTGTACGTAGGAGTAGAGATGTTCGACTTCGTTGGAGTACTTGGGGGCGTAGCTGTAAACGCGCTCCATGCGCTTACCCTCAGGGGATCCGCGGATACCGATCTGGGCCGTGTGGATATCGTAGTGGGTACCGTAGAGAGCCGCGACGACGATCTGAGCGGGGATACGCTTGACGAGGGCGATGAGGTTGTGGGTCTCGTGGATGGAGCCGGCGCCGAGCCTGTTCCTGTGGAGAGAGCGCATGGCCCAGCCGAGCGGGCCGTTGGTCTTCCTGAGGTTGGCGTGGTGCCTTTCCTGGGCCTCGGCGAGGAGTCGCTTGTACTCCTCATGGGGGTTCTCAGTGGATAGAAGGCCCTTCTCGCGGTCGTCAAGGGAAGAGGGGCTGACGACCTTGACGTCGTTGCCGGTGGCAATGGTCTTCGATTCCAAGATGCCCTCTTGTGGGGTGGAGGGGGCGGTGGCATCATCCGAGTCGCTGTCCTCCTGGACGACGGCATAGTTGGGAACCTTGACCTTGTGGCTCTCAGCATCAGGAGGAGGAGGTCGCTTGAGGAGAAGGGGGCCCATGAAAATCATCCACCACTTGAGGGTGTAATCCTTCTTGACGACCTTGGCGTGTACGTAGGGAACGAAGAAGAGAGCGGCGAGGAAGAAAAGACCGAAACCGACACCGAGGGAAACGGAGGCGATGTACCAAGCGGGCTTCTTGTCGAGACCAAGCCTGGGAGAGCCCTTGTAGACGACGGAGAGAGAGCAGACGGTACCGGCAATGAGGAAGAAGAAAGGCGACGTCCAGACAGCCCAGGGCAGAGGCTGCTTACGCATGTGGACGGTCATCTTGATGAGCATGAAGATGATGGCGCCGAAGCAGCCAGAGATGAAGGGAGCCATAGCCAAACCGGCGAAGATGGCGCCGAGACCGGTACCCTTGTTCCATCCCCACTGGACCTTGCTGGCGCCGACGGCAGCAACACCGACACCGGCGATGGAAGAAACGAGAGAGTAGGTCGACGAGACGTGAGCGGAGTTGCGGGTACACCACATCACCCAGGTGGCGGCACCAGCGGAAGCACAAGCGAAGGCGAGGAGCTGGACACCAGCGTTGTCGCCGAAGGAAGAGCTAGGGATGATACCATTCTTGATGGTGGAGGCGGTTCTCGCGCCGACGGCTAGAGCTCCGGTTAACTCGAATATGATACACAGGATCATAGCCTGTCGGTAGGTGACCGATCGGGAGGAAACGCTGGTTGCCCAAGCGTTGGCGACATCGTCTACACAAGAGAGGGATTTGTTAGCCTCAGTGACTTATAACATGCAGGGACGGGATCGACAAAGCAAAAGACAAAAGCAAAGTAAAAAGAGGGCTCGATAAGGTTGTGGAGCACATACTAGCGCCATTGTTGAATGCCTCAAGCAACGCAAAGAGCGTGCCAATGGCGAAGATGTAGGTGTAAGCGTCGAGAGCCATTGTCGTCGTTTGGCATGCACTCCTGGTGGGCTCGAAGTCTTTTGGTGTTCGCCGAGTTATCCGGTCCTCTCAACCCTCCAAAGTGCGAGGCAAGACCAAGTTATTTATATGTAACCTCGCTCACGTTTCCTCCCATCCCCCGAACGCGATCATCCCCTCCCAATGTCATGGTGTTGGGCGTATCACTGCATGGGATGAACGGGCGAGCCGTGGGTGCTTTCAGCAATCTCGGTGTTGAATGCGACTAGTTGCTCCGCGTGGTCGCATGTACTGGCGCGCCGGCACCCGCATTTTTGCGAAAATGCCTGTCGGTCTTCCGTTTTGGGCGACCGAGAGGTCTAGCGTCCAGCCCAATGAGAGGACGATCTGCCGCATTGAGAGGGGAAGCAATAGTTCCTCCAAGCCCACTTTCCTGATTACTCTCATGGAGACTGCGTGGTCCTCTTACTTTCTCTTTTTTCTCTCCTCATAATACGAGTCAATATTCGAGAGCACAATGGGTCTGGGGCTGCGAATCGGTGTTGAAAATGGGAATGCAATTCCGCACAGACCGAAGCTTAGTTCGTCGAGGCAGAGAGGCGACTTTTTCAATTTTTTTTTTTTTTTTTTTTCGATTCCCATATGTTTAGAAGTAACTGTGTATGCATATCGCCAAGAAGCGGCGGCCCTGCCAAGGCACTTTAGGTCTCATTCTTTGGCCTTGGCAAGTATCATTCCGCAGGCTTTCTTGGCTGCTTTCCTTGGTATTTTCCGAAGAAGGAGAGATGTCGCGCGACCTCCTTTTCAATTGAGAGAAATAGATCTTGCCTCGAATCTCATCGGACGATCTTAGATCATAAGGAGGATATAGTAGACAGAACTCATACACGAGGGCGGCAATGTGTCGCCGTGATAGTCCCACGATGATGGCAACCAGCTGAATTTTTTTTTTCTCCCTTCTTTTGCCTCGGGGGCGCCGAATAAGCTTGATTCCAAAATGTAGGCTGTCACACCGGACGCAATATTCAATAATTCCTCCTAACCCATTAACAGGCCAAACAAGAAAACGAAAAAAGAGAAGTTTTTTGAGGGGCTTTTTGGCATGACCCCGCGGTGATTCCGGAAGGGAAATAATAGCAGCTATCTTCGAATATGAAAAGACAGCCAATGCCCTTCGCACGTGGGCTCTGGAAAGCAAACAGAGTCGCGTGGGGAGCTTCCTGAGCTCTTATGCACCTAATCCGATCGAGGCTAGCATGGGGTGGGGGATGGGACGGTTCAGCGCAACCCAAGCGATATCTCTTGCTGGAGAGCACGTGCGTCGTCGACCGAGGTGAAGTGGAAAGTGTCCAAATCTGGCCCCGGTCAAAGAGATCTGGTACGATGGTACCTTAGGCAGCTATGTAAATATAGAATTCCGTTTTAAGTTTAGTGTTCCATTTCTCTGACTAACAATTCCCCGGGAAGTGCCCGCTTCCTCCATTACCCCAGGGTGTGTCTAGCCGTCCCATCTAAATTGGGGCGTAAAACTTCGTACAGCTCGACTTGGCCGCCACACGCCGCTCACTGAGGCTTAAGCTTAGTCCATGAGCATTTACCGAATAGATTCTGGTTCGTAAAGCCTTCCAAATTGGCCGGCGTCAGATGAACTAACTCCGACGCAGCACTGTCTATTGCTGGTAGCGAACCATGGCTGCACGTGAGAGGTGATAGCAATGTAGGTTCGTACTTGGATCGGGATCTTACACAAAGTCCCCGACAGCATAAGCATTCTTCCAGGATGATCCTTTATGTTTCCTGCATCTAATATCTTGTCTGGTAATCGCACATTACTTTCTGCGTGACGTTGTTAAATATGCTCTGAGCCTGCCAAACTCTCCTCCCAGACCTCACTATAGAATGTAGGATCAAGTTTCACGTCAACTGCCATCAATCCAAGACCTGCACAGTGATTAAGAAGACAGTGACTATAAAGGCCAGGTCGCATGGAGATCATTATTGGCTTTCCTCGGCAGCTATGTCTTTGCCATTGGAACTACTCCAAGTCTCCTCCTATTCTATTCCACTGTCACTCACTCTAGAACATGGTGTCTCCTCCGACACATTCCCGGACCACCCATCACGGGATGGATGAAGTTCTGGCTCGTCCGGCATGCCATACCGGGAACCCTATGCCAAACCCTTCAGGAGACCTGTAACAATCTAGCAAGGAGCCAATAGTATCGAGACTAACAGTTATCAAACGAGAAAAGAAAAGAAAAGGGAACAGTATGTCCTAATTCGAGTACACTACGCAATGGGCCCCCTCATGCGAATCGATCCCGACTATCCACCGCATCTGGGGCGTCCGCTCCGACTACCGTCGTACACCCTAGTACAAGGCCGCCAAGCCGGATCTCACGGTCGACAACCTTCTCATCATATCCAATAAGAGGCGCCACAGACCGCGCATGCACGTCTCGCCGGGGTACGTGGGCAAGGGCGGCACGTCGATATCCGACCAGGAAATTGTCGTCCCTGATCCAGCGCAAGTGTCTGTCTACGACGAAGACGACGCGCCCTTGTAACCTGTCTAGGATAATGCAGTATGTCACACAGGATGTCATCACGGCCCTCGGATTCGGCAAGCCCGTGGGGTATCTTGACGCCGATAGAGACGTAATTGGGATCCTTGGCGCAGCAGCTCTATGCCCCTTCAAGGGCATGTTGTCATGCTGCTGCCGTTCTTGAGAAATTTTATCGACATGCCGATTTTATTTTATTTTTTTATTACTTCTTCTTTTGTAGTGTGAAGACGGAATTCGAACTCGTGATGTAAAATTGGGAGGAGTAAAATTGGTAATTCCCTATTGCTCCCCAGCAGCACGTCTATAAGAAAAGATATAGCGTCACGTGTTGTGTCTTGGCTCAATATATCTGTCCGTTCTCTGTGGCGGAGGATGATTCTTTACTACTCGGTAGTAGAACCGCAGGAGTGTTTCAATATACAATTATTAATTTGACCCGTAGTGTTGTCTTCACTCAGGCTTGAGCTAGCGTGCCTTTACTACTTTATGTACTATAAGGTTTACCTGCAAAACTAATATTCCTAATAGGAACAGTTGATTATATCTTACAACACTAGTCGAAACACGGATAGAACTGTCCAAGTACAGAACTAATATGCCTAAGAGGCCAAGACATTTCCTGCCTGCCTTCGCCTGACCCTATCAAGCTCAACTGAAGCCTGGCCGCCCGGTTGACTACTGCTAGATTCTGGCTGTTGTGGTTGTTGGCTTGTCTTGCCCCTATCCACGCCGAGTACCACGTCCTTCGTTTCACGACTTAGATGGTGGCCGCGAATAAAGAAGTTTAGAATCGTCGAGACTCCTGCAAATGCGACATACTAACATGTGTGAGAGAAGCTACTGTTAGATGAATGTACTTCAAGGGAGGATAAAGCTAAACTCGACACATACCATGATCCACACTGTCCTCAAAGCATCAAAATACGTCCGTCTAATGACGTCCTGCTGCTCTCCAGGAAGAGTCCGGATAAGATCGACATGTGCCGAAGCTTGCTCGCCACTAAAATTGCCAGCAAGCTGCGGTCCCAACTGATCAACAAGGCGCGGATTCTTCACATTCATCTCGTTCTGGAAAATGACGCCGCCAACCACGACGGACACAGCCGTAGCGATGGATCTTCCGAAGCCCATGGTGGCGATGACAGCCGCCGTGTCGAGCTCGGTGGTGGCGGCCTGCGCGGCGAGGAGGGGACCCTCGATGTTCATGCCAACCCCGATACCGGCGAGAATCTCGAAGACGAACAGTTTCTTCAGGTCCTTCTCGAACTCTAGGTTGAGGAATAGCCCAATGCCCAACGTTAGGGCCACCTGGGCGAAGTACATGACGGGTAGGTACTTGCCGGTTTTCTGGATGAATACTCCTGCGAGGGCGGCTGCGAGGGAACACGAGATGATGAGCGGTAGGAGGTGGACGCCGGAAGAGAGGGCGTTGGATCCGAGAACTGACTGCGAGTAGAGGGGTAAGTAGTAGGCTAGGCCCATGAAAACGTACGAGTTGAAGGCGAAGACGCCGTAAGCCGCCACCGTCGATCTGCTCGTGAAGAGACGTAGTGGGATGACAGGGTTTCGGGCGAGTTTCCACTCGTTGATGAGGAAGATGCCGACGACGACTGCACCGAATACGATGAGGTTGATGACGGTTGCGGACGACCAGGGGAAGGTGACATCGCCAAAGTCAAGACCCAGGAGAATCATCAAAGTACCACCCATGATGAGGACACTTCCGGTCCAGTCGATCGCTTTGAGCCCAGATAAGACGGGAATGTTAGGACTAGGAACCTTCAAAAAGAAGAAAATCACTAGGAAGACGGCGGCTCCGATGGGCACTGGGAGGAAGTCATTAGTATCATGCATGTGGCAGGGGGTAGAATTCCAGAGGATAAGATATTTCGGCTTACAATTGATCCAGAAGCACCATCTCCAGCTGTCACGATCAATGTCAGTCCCCTAAGCCGCCTAGACTAAGACGCACGTATAAGGTCATCCATGCATTAATATTACGCTCACCTCAATTCGGTCGTAAACACGCCGCCAAGGACCGGCCCGACGGCGTTTCCCACGGCCCAGACAATAGACGTGATAGCCAAATACAACGCCCGGTCCCTCAACGAGAAGGTGTCACAAATAATGATATTGACCATCATGCCTATTCCCGACGCGCCAAGGCCCTGGATGGCGCGGCCGACAATCAAGGCATCCATGGTAGGAGCCAGGGCGCAGAGAAGACTCGCAACGAGGAAGATGGACAGCGCAATCAGCATGATGGGCTTCCGGCCCCAGATGTCGGCCACGGACCCCCACACGGGCGTGATGGCGGTGTAGGCCAGGATGAAGGCACTGCCCACCCAGATGTAGCCCGATGGAGACTCGAAGTCGCCGACGATGGCCGGTATGGCGGGCGTGACGATGGTGAGATCCAGGGCTGACAGCATTACGGATAGGCAGAGTGGGGCCATGATCAAGGCAATCGCTCCTCGCGAGTGCTTCTTTGTCGTTTCCGCCACCTCCTCTCCCGGAATCTCCTCTGCTGAGGAGCCGGGTTGGGCGGCTGCAAGCGAGACCGCTTGTATCGAATCATTCTCTGTCTCCGGCTGCGGCGGCGCAATATTGGCGCCGGAAGACTCGGCATCGAGCTCTTTGGGGTCATTGATAGCGTGCTCTTCGTTCGTGCTAGAGCCGGCATTCCGAACAGCCGATGGAGGTGATGATACCGTTGTCTTAGGTGCTTCGCCAGTAGACGGCCGGCGAAAGATCATCTCAGCGTCCATGGTTGCACTTGGGGGAGAAGGGGGGTGAGAGATAGAGGACACGGCGGGGGTGGACAAATATGTCCGTATGGAAGTGGGCAAAGGGTCCCTAAAGATGGCGTCGGCCAACGCGATTGATGCAGGGTTGAGAATGAGATATAAGATGCGTCTCCTTGTTGTGAAAGATTGTAGTCTGTTTTCATCTTTAAGATTGGGTGGGTACGTCCAAATTGTTGTGCCGCATCCTCGAAGGATCGATTCTTTTTATGCATATCATCGCTTTTTAAGAATTTTGCGGATCGGGAAAGTGTTCGCGTGATCCCTATAGCAATCCGGAAGATGCATCAATGATCCAAGCGCAAATATATCCGTCATCCTATTGCAGGGGGTAAGACGTTGCCAAGACTTCTCTACTGCTCCTTGGCAAACGTCCCCTTCACATCCCAAACCCGCAACGTAGGGCCGAACAAAAAGAGAAACGAAAATTGAGCGAAAAGGAGGGGTGGTAGGAAAAAGAGAGAAAAAAAAAGAGAGAGAGAGAGAGAGAGAGAATCTCGAGAATGCCCTAATAACTCTCAAGATACGGAGCGCCGATGATAGAAAGCGAAGCTATCGCACGTATTAAAAAGACCTCTGACGTATTCGGCCTAATATCTTGTAAATGGATACGACAAATGATAGATTTAGGAAGTTATTCCCTGGACTTCCTGTCCAAGGTGGAGTGAAGTTCATACTGCTGCATCCTCGAGATGCACAGCAAAGCCAAGACCGCAACACACAAAAACATGACCCAGACGCCCTTGAACCCCTCCATGAAGGATTGCATCGCACCCTCGTACCAGTGTCCCTCGAGCCTCTTCAGCTCCTCCAAGTCACCTAGGATCCTGCCAATCGTCTCGGCTGCGTTAGGTTCGCTCCCGAATCGTTCCCAGAGACGCGCATTTAGGATATTTTGATAAATCGCCGATGCGGCTGTCACACCGAGCGTGCTGCCTAGTCCGCGAGCGAGGTCTGGGAGATGGCGGTTACTATGGCGCGAAGCCAGGAACAATGCGGGTTCTTACTTACAGATGGCAGATGTAATGACGGCATGATCAGAATGATCCAAAGCAGCAGTGCACGCAAGCAACGTAATCGTCGACATGCTTCCAGCACCGAAACTCACAAGAACAAACGCTCCACTTAGCAACAAGTTTGGACTCTGTGAGCTCAGAAGGTTCAAGAGGAGAGTGCCAGACGTCAAGACGACTTGGCTCAAGATCCCCAGACCGACGTATTTTCCAGTGCGCTTCACGATGTAACCCGCCCCGAGAGAACCCACAGCGATGCCAAATGGCGAGGGCGAGAGCTGAAGTCCCGCATCCGTTGCGGAGCTCCCGCGCACTTGGAGGTAGAGGGGCAGATAGAGGATGCCCGCCATAAAAGGGACGGTCGCGAGGAGGTTAGTGGCACATCCGGAAAAGACGGTCCGGTTAAGCAT
This sequence comes from Scedosporium minutisporum, assembly GCA_034774675.1. Lineage (NCBI taxonomy): Eukaryota > Fungi > Ascomycota > Sordariomycetes > Microascales > Microascaceae > Scedosporium > Scedosporium minutisporum. The sequence continues at coordinate 22,959 of SJVG01000146.1, forward strand.
GAGCTTCACGGGGATGATCGGTTCCGCAATTGTCGACTCCCACTTGATAAAACCCACGAGGAACAATATGGAGAGCGGGATAGTCGTGAGTGGGAGAGGGTGGCTCCAAGGAACGATGTTTCCCCCGGCGCTGAGACCGAGCAACAAGAGAATCAGAAACGACACGATGAGGAAGACGCCGACGAAATCGATGCGCTTGAGGTAGGAATTACTATCCGACTCCTTCTTCGGGTGCGCTTTTACCAGGACATAGATGGCAAATGCGCAGAGTATCGCAGGCGGCACCTGGACGTAAAAGGCTATCCTCCAGCCGATATGATCGTTGAACAAGCCCCCCATAATGCCACCGAGCATGGACCCGGTAGCGTAGCATAGCTGCCCGATGCCCTGAGCCACCCCTCTTTGACGGAGAGGGATAAGGTCGGATCCCAGAAAGGTTGAAATGCTCAGCAGCCCTCCACCTCCAGCACCAGCGACAACGCGGCCGAAGATCATAACGTTTTGGCTCGTCGCCATGGCGCATATGAGGTTCCCGACGGCGAAGACGGCGTTGCTCAGGACGAGGCCGGGACCTCTTCCGAAGATGTCAGTTAGGCGACCGGAGATGGGCTGGACGGTGGCGCTGGCGACGAAGTATGCCGTGGTGAGCCACGATAGCAGGCTGAGCGACTTGAATTCACTCGAGATGGGGCCCGCGAGAGTGGCCATTATGGTCGAGTCAATCGCTGCTATCAAGCAGCCGAACCACGCGGCACCCATGATGAGGGCCACCCTAGACAGCGGAATGTCGGCCGCCGTCGATTTCTCGGAACCATCCCCGACGAGGATTTCTTTGGCGTCATTGTTCGCAGACGGCGGTTTTATAAGTGCCGTTCGTTCCGTAGGTTCGGACTGGATACTGCTCGCGTCATCGCTCCAGTCCTGGCCGCGGTCATGGCGAAAGGTTCCTGACATCTTCTCTGGCAAGATAAGTCGTTCACTGGCGGAGAAGTTGACTGGAGCGATGGGAATAGGACGGGAATTTGGGTTAAATCGGCATTGTCTTGTTCTGAAATAAACTGGCGACCACTACAACCGAATAATGACGAAAATTCCGGTCTGATTTCTTGTCTCAATCCCGTAACCCTTGCGTGCGAGCTACTTCCCAGCACATCAAGCTGGTCAAGCTGAGCGAGCCGAGGATCACTTCCTTCAGCTCTCTTCCCAAGGCCAAATCAGGCAAGGACAGGTCATGAAAAGTGCGCCACGGGTCCAGGATTTACATATAAATCCCCGAATTGGATCCGGCTCTAGCAGTATCCGCCCAAGTGGTTCGTCAACATCGTCGAGACCCTGTTGCAGTGTCACTTATGACACTTTTCAAATCCGAGACCTATTTGAGTACGCAACCCGCGCTATGCCGAATGGGGCAGACATCTTGGAGAGCAAGAGGTTTTCCTCTTTCTCGTATAGCAAAAGCACCAAAAACGAATTAGTTTCAGCCACAGGGAACGCCTCCAAATGACTATCGTGGGGGAAGCGTCGTCTACCTGGCACACATCCGTTGAATTTTATTTCCCTTCTCATCTAGGGAGTATGCGAGGGTCTACTTCTATATACCGAGAAAGGAGATGGCCTTGGATGTGGGTGAGGATATGCCTGCTGTTCCTCTGCCACGTCAAAGTGGGACAGAAATGCCCATTGGTTTATCAGAGTCCGGCATTGCAGTCCCGGGCGCCCCGTCCCGAGGAGAATGGGTTGGTAGATCGGTGGGTCAACGGTCCAAAAGAAAGAAGGGATCGGCGAGGGGCTGAGAATGAGGCTTGCTGAACCAGATGCAGCCGTGGACCCATATCATTTTGCCAGGTCATCGCATGTCCATCCTCTTTGGATATACGAGGTACGGCCGAGATAAAATGGTACGGGTTCTCTTGCTTTTCCTTTTTGGACAACCATCCCATCATACCATTCTGAGCCGCAGAACCCCCCAAATCATCTTAGTGCACCACCACCATGTCCACTACTAGCATCCCCCTCGGAGAACACGCCGCTTCTCTCAAGACCGTCGACTTTGAGAAGATTTTATCAAATGATCCGCAGACTGCTCAGGAGCTCCTGGAGGCCGCACGAGCGCCCGGCTTCTTCTTCGTTGATTTACGAGGCCTCAATTCCGCAGAGATGCTGAATGACCTCGAGGCCCTATTCAAGCTTTCACAGGAATATTTCGCGCAGGACAAGGCGATCAAGGACACACACTTCCGTGCTGACGTTGATCGAGGGTAGGATGTACCAAACCAGTTTTTCTATCCCTATTGGCTTAACTCTAACGGACATAAAAAAAAAAAAGGTACAAGGGGGGCGTCGGGCATGAGTCCTTTGAGGTATGTTATGTTGCCAAATCAAGCTAGCTTTCGAACATGTACATGAAGATGGGAGCTGAACGCCTCTTGGCCGCAGATCGCCCGCGACGAGCTCTCCAACGAAACGCTCGCCTTCCCAGGCGTCTTAGCCGCCCACTCCTCCACCCTGACCCGCTTCTCGCAGCAATCAGACTTCGTCACCAAGAAACTACTCGCCTCCCTAACCAGGTCCCTAGACAGGCCGTGGACCCAGGACCTCGATGCTCCCAGCCCCTCCGGCTTGAAATTCATCTCGGCTCCGACCAGCGAGACGCGCTCTGCGGCCCCTGACACGACGCACACGGACGGAGGCATCTTGACCCTCCTATGGTGCCCACAGCTGTCGAGCCAGATTCTAGACCCGCAGACAAAGGAGTGGGGCTGGGTCGAACCGAGAGAGGGCTGCACGCTTGTGAATGTTGCTGATGCGCTGCAGAGGGAGACTGGTGGTGTCTTTCATTCGTGCGTCCACCGTGTTTCTCAGCCAGGTGATGGGGTTGAGGCGAGACATTTTATTAGTTACTATCATAGACCAGGGACGGCTTGAGTCAGGTTCTAGCCGTTCCTGCTTGTTCATGATTCATGGTGCCACCACCAGACGGAGAATAACTGAAAATGATTGCCGGGGCCTTGGAGAAGAATATGTAGTGCTTTAGAAGAATATCCAGCCAAGTCAGTCACAAATAGCTCTTATTATCTTTTAATTTCCGTAGTCACTACCCACTAGTCATCCCTAACCCTGTTAAAAAGGAACACCAAAATGAGTCTGTTTCTATCTTGAGGTTTCATTTCATCGAATGTAAGTGGTACTTTAAGAATATGTACTATCCATGCCCGATCGCCCCGTATAGAGGACATTGCTGGCGGGTACCCAGCAGAACCGCCAAATATTCTACATCATCTTTCGTATGTATCTCAACTGGATTTTTGCTAGTACCCCTCAGGCGTGCCATATGCAAATCTGTCCACGGCCCGCCACTCCTCACTGGCTGCGTACTCTTGCCTAACCGGCTCTAGGATGTGGTTCAGCGTGTCTGCAACAAGCGGCCGTAGACTATCCACATCAGCCAGCCCCTGGAGGAAGTCCTCCTCCAGATCCTTGTACGATTCATACCCCTTCGTCGCCCCACCTACTAGTGCCACTTTGGGAACAGTGCCGGGCGCCATGATCCCCAGAGCATAAACCGGGAAAACGATATGCTCTAGGCACGCCAAAAGAGCGTTTCGGGCTGGCTCCTTGGGGGATACATCGGCACCGGCAATCTTGGCTCGCACGGCCTCGGCCGAGTCGAAAAACATGATTTTCGTGTCTTCCGGCGCCGACGACGACATCTTCTCTGTCTTGAGGCCGGGGATCATCGGGGCGAGGAGGTGGGAGACCGATCTATGGCCGACACGCGGGAGAAGTTTATCCGCGTAGGCAAACATTCCGCGCTACGCTTTCAAACGTGTTAGATCGTAACAAAAACGGGGGGAGGGGGGAAAGATTAATATCAATGATGAACAGAACCTGATCAATGCCGCCGAGCTGGAAATCGCAGCCCGTATGCACCTCGCTGAGAGCTTGGTACAGCGGACAGAGCAGCGGGCTCAGCATCGACGTTGTGGCGACCTCTAGTCCGACGGACCTGATGTCGTCCTGCGTCGACGCGGCGCACAGCCGCAGAAAATTGCCCCGGAAGGCTTCCGTCGTGGCAAACGACGACTCGCGCTCGATCCATATTTTTAAGTCGGGGACACCGAGGGACCGGAGGATGGAGGCAATCAAGAGGCTGTAGTATTGCGAGCGGCGCTCGACGACTTCCATGGTTGCATCGTAGTTGACAAGGAAGCCATATGTGTCCGCGATTAGAATTTGTATCTACGGAACATGATTAGAGGCACTTCCTCCGCGTGGGTCGGGGATAAGTAAGTAACCCACGTCGATGCCGGCGGCGATGCACTCGGCGATTTTAACGAATGGTACCAAATACCCGATATGTGCTAGGAGATGAAGGAGTTTGAGACACAGGAACATTCCAACTGCCAAACGAGGGGACGCTGGAGCCTGGAGCTACCCACGTTTACCTGTCGGCGCGGTTCCTAGAGCCAAGAATAAGCGGATGGACACATCTACCAGGTGTGCGCAGTAGAGATATCAAGAATAAGCTCGCGTACCCCAATAGCCTTTTACATCTTCCCTCGCGGCGAGCTTCTGCTCAATCCGCTTCGAGGACAGCACCTCGAGCCGGTGCGTGATGATGTCGAGCGTCTTCTTGCTGTCGGCGTTTCGAACCTTCATTTTGTGATCTCACCTAGACTTGCAGCATAAAAGAAAATACGAGGATTCAATCAGATTGAGTTCAGAAAGGTTTGTGTATAAGATAGAGCGAGGTTATGCTCAAAAGTATTCACGATGTACTGAGTGTCCGTATCCCAGAGTAGGTTTCACAGATGTTCCTGCACCGACCACTGGAGGTTGTAGCTAAAACTAGATACATATGGCAGGTAATGTAGTTTATTATATAGACGCTGTTTTTGTAGGGTAAGGGACCCTTGATCTCCGTCCTTCGATCTACTCTTCGTGGTATAGCATGGCTAATCAATGATCACTGACGATTTGTCCTTGTGCCTCTGGTCACACTTTTCCTTCTAGAGCGGCTGCTGTGGGCTCGGAGAAAAGCTGGACTTTTCCCCGATAATAGTGCCGGACGTGGCGAAATGCAGCTTTCGAGAAAGGCGAGATACGAAATCCTTGAGAGTTTGAAGGCCTCAAGATCGTCGTAGGTGTTCAAACAGAGTTCGCTAAGCATCACATAGGTAGGTATACGGTGACGAACCCCTACCTTGCCCCTGTCGGTCCCGCCTGCGGAGAAGCCGCCGAAGAAATGATCGGACAGGTCTTTTCTTACCGCTTAGATCTAACCAGGTTGGCATTGGACGCCTCTTTTCTATAGATAGATATAGACACTGCGCTACCCTCACATTAGTGGCACCAGGGCGATGCTTGTGGCGCGCTGACTCTGGAGAATCTTTCCCCCCGTTGATTCATCCTGCATGTCGATCAACCCGTTGGCTGGCTGATTGAGTGCGTCTTGCCGTCTCAGGGACGGATCGCCCGAGTAAGGCGACAACAACCGCCGAGAACACAAACCTACGAGTATCTGTTTTATTTCATTTCAATTTTTTTTTCTTGGCTCCTTCCTACTACACGAGCATCAAGCATTAAGCATCATTCGTCATGTTCGGCGTCTTCGGACACGTCCCATGCATTTCAGCTTCCCCGCCACGCTGAGAACCGCAGATAGATGCTACGATAAAGGCCGATCACGACGCTGAGCAAGGTTTGAATGCCGTGTGGATCAACGGGACTCTGCCGTGCTCGGAGTTGAGCCGTTTTCGTTCAGGAGAGCGAGAGCGAGGGCGGTACGGACGGGGCTGGACTCCGTTGGAACACAGAGTGGGAGGTAGATAGGGCATTCGCAGGTTAAACCTTTGTATAGATGCTTACCTTTTACTAAGGATATATAATAGCAATGTTGGGGACCCTTATTTGCGTGGTAAACGCCGAGCTGTGAAAGTAAAAAAAGTAGTTTCTACGACATTCTACGTGCTGCGTACTCGACTACTTCGCCAGACCATGAACTGGGCGCCCGGTACGACCTTAGTGTCGACCCTATTCACGCTCTCTTTCTCCTTTTCCGTCATTTGGGCGGCTTATAATTCCCATCGTCTCAAGGCCCGCTTCACTTCATGGGCCCATGGCAAGATCAAGCGTCTACAACAGTCTCCTTCCGAACCTCAATCACAACGCAAACATGAACAGCACCCACCACTCAGTGAGACAGGGGCGAGGCCTGCTCTAGAGTACTACAAGCGCCTCTTCGTTCAACTTCAAAATATCGAACAACACGGCGACGTATTGGTCGAGGCCCGCCGTCTTCTCCCCTCGCTTCTATCCGAATCCCTCGAATCGTCCCCCGAGTTCTCACAGCGGACGGGCATATTCGCCATCGGGAGCTTTGATAAAGATGCCATGCTCTCACATCTTCACGAACGCCACCGAGAGGTCGAAGACGCCTATGAGGAGTATTTTCGTGGCCGAAAGGCCGGAAATCCTAGACAGCTCCTCACGGATCGAAAACAGGCGGCGAAAGCCCTCGGCCAGTTGTCTCCTATAAAACTGGTCGACGGCGCATGGCTGGGCTACCTCCATCACGCCGACACGCCGTTTCCGCTGAGACGGGTGACGCGAGGCGCTTGGCGGGTCCTCTCTGAGGAGCTCGGCGACGGTGACATTGAGAAAAACCACGCTCGGGTCTATCAGGAACTGCTTCGCGACCTTGGCGTCGACCTACCACCGCCGGACACATGGGATTTTATTGATCCCAAGCACGGTCTCGACAATGCATGGGTATTCAAGTCTGCTGTTGCCCAGCTCCTTATTTCCCTGTTCCCGGACGAATACCTTCCCGAGGCGCTCGGCTTCAACCTCCACTTTGAAACCATCTCTCTGCGAACACTCATCTTGGCTAAGGAACTTGAGGAGCTCAAAGTCGACCCGAAGTACTTTGTCCTTCACATCACCATCGACAATCTACACTGCGGACACGCCATGATGTCAGCGCAGTCGGTAATTCAGTATCTAGACTATGTCGAAAGAGTCGAAGGTAGCGCAGCTGCCCATCTGGTCTGGAAGCGCATTCAAGCTGGCTATGCTCTGTCCGCCAGCATGGGCGAGATATCAGACTGGCCGCCTTCACCAGCCCCAAAGATATCACCCCAACGACCGTTGAAAAATGATGAGTGCGACGTCGTGGCGTTCCTACGAGCCAAGGCAGCCGTATCGCAGAAGCTGCACCTCGCGTGTTCGGCCAGGATCGGTGGCAAACCGTTATCCGCGCTGTTACACCCCGACAGCTTTTCGTCGGTGTCGGCGCAGGTGCAATTTCTGCACGATCTGGGTAACTCGAGGTGGATTGTCCGGGGCAACGCTGCTAAAAGCAGATTGATTCGCGAAGCCTGCTGGGGCGGGAGGATGTTCGGAGCCTTCACGGAGGAGGAAATCCGTGCGTTGTCTAAGTGGATCGACTCCCTCAGCCTTGTACCAACGACATCGCAGATCTATTGGGACTTTGCTGGACGGCCACACTCCACGGACGGTGGTCCTCCCCCCGAATTGACCACGGACTGGTGGCTTCGCATAGACGAGACTGACATGCTCGCCGCCGAAAGCCTCCAAATCGTACCCGAAATCCCAACTTTGGGTGATGATGACAGTTGGTCTAGAATTGTGTCCCTGTGGTTCTGCCAGATCTGTCTCCTAGAGTCCTACATCTCCGTTCCCTTTCGGGCCGCCAAGCCTCTCGGCTGCGCCATCAACCGGGTTTTACGAGTGCAGTACGGGTTCGATACAGCTAGCGTTGGGGTTGCCGAATTCGACGAGATGGCTAAGCCGGACCTTGTCCAACTTGGACTAGAGATATTAGGCCGCAAAGGCGTGTGGCCGCTCCCTGAATCGCTGGCGGAGATTCTCGAGCGTTTCCCATCTTCATTTGCCTTGACGATGATCCGCCTGTCGAAATGCCCGGCGGCCAATGTGGATGTGTTGCTTGGCATGTCCCTTGCGTTTGTGGATTTACAGAGCGCTGTGGCCGCGTCGGAGACCCTGTTGTCCAGCTCGAGTAGCCTCGTTTTAGAGGAATTGGTTAGTCGGGAGACGGTGGGACTTGCATCGTGCAAAGGCATGTTGGAGAAGGACGCTAAGAGATTGGCTTTGTTTATGGGAGGCTATCGGCTGGCACGAATGGAGATTCACAGGGCCTTAGAAGGCAGGTAGCTCTGCCACCTTTATTTATTTTTTTTTTTTTTTCAGATTGTTCTAAAAGAATTTAGGGAGGACTCGCTACTTGGCAAATAAGCCTTGGTCCGTAGAATATGCTACGCTTAGCACGGGCTACAACCCGAACATGGCCCCAGGACGGCTTTAATATCAGCAGTGGAAATGAGATAGCCAACTGTAGTAATTAAGCCGGTAGTATAACAAGTTAAATACTATTCCAAACTAACCCTTCCTATTCGTTCTCACCATAGATAATAGTGTTTATTCTGTTCTTGAAACTCAGCAAAGAGGTCTAGGTCTCCCCATCAACATACTTCTTCAGGACGTCGGCCAGTTCAGGTAGGTCGTTCTCAACCGCGGCATGCAAGATGGACCGCCCCTTTTCTGGGCCCCAGGCCTTTAATTTGCTCCCGTCTGGCCATTCGCCAATGCCATTCACGAGATGAGACACCAGAAAGTCAGCAACAGGCTGTGACCGAGCCTCGATACTGGCGAGCAAAGCATCCTGAAACCGTACAGACGATATATTCTTCTCTCCGGATACTTCGGAACGCCAAACGAGATACTTGACATATGGCAAATCCGACTTTCGGCATGCTCTAGCAAGGTCATGCTTCCATGATCTAGACCTAGGCTTTATTCTGGCTCCTTGGGCGATGCACTTCACTGCCAGCTCTTCGCCATCGTAAACTTTGCGGTGAGCGATAGCGAGGAGGTCGAGGATTGATATCCCGCTATGTGATTTTGCAGTGAGGTCGAGGTCTTGCTTGAGTTCCTCTAGCCTTTGAAGGGGCCCGCAAACTCCATATTCCGTTGATTGAGCCGTTGATTGAGCCGCTGTCTGAACCCACGTCAGAAAGTGGTGCAAAGGGGTCGCCCCATGCTTATCTCGAGCATTTACGTCTCCGCCGGCTCTAACAAGCGCGTTCAAAGCACAGGATTCATGCCTCCAGTATTTCCTCCTCAGCATGCTGTGGCACATAGCGAAGAAGAGAGCAGTTCGCCCCTCGTCGTCTTTAGCTTCGATGTTAGCTCCAGACTCAATGAGCTGTGTGACGATGTAACCGTTGTCGGCTTTCGCGGCCAACATCAAAGGAGACCTGCCATCACAGTCCCGAGCATCGACATCTGCGCCGGCTAATATCAATGCTTCAAGGACCTCTCTGCGGTCGCACTCGACAGCAACATGTGCCCAAGTAGAGCCTCCTATATGCTTCATGGAAAGGTCTTGGTTTGTCCCGATAATGTCCAAACATTCATGTGGCGACATGTTTTCGTAGCAAGCCTTGGTGAATCGCCGTAATACTGCACGCTGCTGTTGGACATCAAGCGGATCGAGCGGTCTTTGAACTCTGACGTCTAGATCCGGTGAAGGTGTACTGGGTCTCTTCAGTTTACGCAAATTCAAGCGGTTCACCAGAGACCCGATGCGATTCCGATGGCCCAATTCTGGCTCTTGCGGAGATATAATACGTCTTCCGGAACCTCCAGCATTATTGACAGCCGATTCAGCATCAGAAACCGCATCATCCTCCATCCAAGCTAACAATCTATGCTGCTTTAGACTTGGCTGCGTCTTTTTTCTCAAGGCGACTGATGCCGTTTCAGACCATTCTATATACAATTAGAATTGTCCAGATAGCCACAGAAGCATCAGGATCTCGTAACCTACCTGGATAGTCTTCATCCGTTGCCTCGAGTACAAGCTTAAGAGCTTCGTTGTCGCTAATATTAGAAATACCTCGCTCCACCAGCCGGTTGTGTCGAGGTAGGATTGCCGGTACTACCCCTTGAAGGCCATCGACAAAGTCTTTCAAATCCTCCACTAGAGTCACGAATCTCTCTTTATCGCGTATGGCCCATTTTGCGCGCCCCAATACGTCTAGGCCAGCATTGACCGTGTTCTGCTTTGGAAGCAATGTGGCTAGCGAGCTGCGCAGTCTTCCCACTCTATTTATGGACCGCGCCCGTTCGTCTTCAAGCTCTCCACCGTCGTCATCCGCGCCGACTAATCCATATTTCTCTATCAGATCATTCGAGCTGGTTAATAATGTTCGGATGCCACCCAAGCACAGCTTGACACCAAGCTCCTGCTGGGCCAGGATGTTCAGATTCTCCTGTTCGATGTCACCAGTAAGGCCGACTAGATAGCCCCATAGATACAGCCGAACATGCTGGATGTGGAGCTTGGCGATAAGAATCTCGCTGTCGTATTCATATCTCCTACCGGCGTCGATGTAGTTGAAGCACTCGACGCAAGCGCTGAAAAGGCCAGCGAGGCCAGCAACTCCGATCGCTAGGCCCGCGGCTTCCATACTGGAAATTTCTCAAACCGAGTGCTCTGGGGAACGACGTGGTCGCTCGTTTAGATGCTCAAGGGAAAGTTTTCGTAGATCAGGCTCCATCAACAAGCTCAGCCCCCGCTCATTATATGCACAATTGCGCATGCAGCTCAGCCACTCGATAAAGTTACCATACCGCTGCTTCGACCAGATTGGCTGTCAACCTTGCGTCGTTTCCGGTGGCAATAGGCATATTTTCTGAATGTGGTTGATTCTAAAAACCTACCCATACAAGTCATGAGCCAACAGAGAGATCTCAGAACACTGCTTAGCATGCAATGGAAATTGGCATGGTAGTAGCCCTGAGAATATATTTGCTTGCCCAGTATGATACAACTCAGCAACGAGCCTGGAATGGCCCGAACGGTCGTAAATTCAGATGCTGTTATACGGAGTGACGCTCCTCTGTGGAGGACGAGTTCTGGCTGAGGAGGAAAAACCGATATGCAGTTCGAATTGACGACATTACTCGTTTCAAGTCAACACCCCTGTCAACACTTACCACCTCAACTGATAAGTTCCTAGTTGCTAGTTCCTAGTTTAATCACAGCTATAGTTACAACAAAAAGCTCAACAAGAGCTAGTAAAGGTCTTACATCAGGGACGAGCTGTTACTCCCATATGAACTGTTCTTCGAGAAAGGAGCTATTCCGGAAATAAAGACTTGGAAACGTGCAGAGGGGAAGGAGGAATTGACCTATGGCTCAGCTTAAATTATCGTCGAAAGAGTACATGGGCTCGTTATGCAGCAGAAACCACCCAAATACCCAAGCCCAACACATCGCTGGCCAACAGCTAGTAGAACAAAGCCCACAACGCAATATTCAGGTACTTGGGTGCGAATACGCTCCCAAGTCCCGGTTCATCCCGGAGCCAAATTCCAGAGATCATTGGTGCCAGAGAGATGGCACCGAAAAAAGACGGTCTGTACAGTAAAATGCTCGGAGAGAACGGAGGCTCAATCCTTGATGACGAGGCGATTAGGCATACTTCCCCGGTGTCGGTGCCAGTTGTTCTTGTTCCGAATCCAACCTTCCGAGATTTATAGTCTAGGAGCTTTGCGTGAGTACACGGGTGGTGGTTCTCGGACATTTGTCAGAATTTAAATACTAAACTCCTCCAAAAGATGAGAGATAGTTCGATATTCGGCGTTTTGTATTATCCGAATATCTCAAAAGAATAGATTCTTTGTGCGTGTTTGGGACCTCATGTATAGCTTGGCAAGCTCCAAAACTCGAGGCACAGTTTCTCGGAAAAAGGTCGTCGTAGTTAAAAACTCACACTAATGCACAGATAGAAGCGCCCATCGTAAAATTTTGAAATACGTACCAACTCTCGCCACTCGTCTTGAAATCTGTTGTTCGAGGTTAAAGAGTCCAGAACACCCTCAGGATATAATCGTGGTAACTCACACTTGTGGCATAAAACCTCTCAGTCACTGCACCATAAACTCAACGTTTCCGAGTCGCCTTATAGATCGGTAATATTATACAATACGCTCCGAGAATGCGGAGACTGGTGGATAAGAGGGGAACGATGCTATTCCGAGATGTCTCAAAATCGTCTTTGCGCTGAGAAGTAGGTGATGGATGGGACCACCTACTGTGGAGGAGATAGGGGCGATAGTAGAATTAGGCAACTAAATACCTCGCAGCCACATCTTTGGGAGTCGCCTCGTTCAAACAACGGGAGAGAACCTGGAGGAGGCCTGCAGGCCATGCAGCCTTTAGAAGATACTCTCCCCTCCTTGAGCTATTATACCATGTTAGGTTGAGTCTAAATAATAACGGTAGTATAGTTGGGTGATATATCAACGATGCACCGCACTCACCGCCCGAGGCCAAGATAACTAAGCCATGGGAGCGAGTGCCAATACCAGTAATGATGCTCCTCTCAAACCAGTCGACACAAGGGCGATGAGATACGACTAAACTTGAGAAACCAAGGCGATTAACTGTTCACTGGAGAGTCTAAAGGAACATCTAGATGCATAAAAACTGTGGATTATAAACCATGGGAATTCTTGGATCCCGTACTCGTTAGTCCTGGGAGGACCGATCGACGGTGATTTCTTCGTCCGTCGTGATCAGTTCAATGAATATAAGTCTCCAAAACTCTCAAGAAACTATTAGTACATGTATCTCCAGGTAATCGCCTTATCACCCTTCGCTGACAACTCCTCAGCGGTATACTGGTCAGCCACCCCAGCAGCCATTTGCCTCTCACGACTCTTGTTACTGCGACTGTATCCGAAGATGAGGATAAAGCACGCAATGATGCCGGCGCAGATGAAGCCAAGCTCCAAGCCGTGGCCGGTAATATATCGAGGAGCATCCCTCTGTCGGTAAAAGTTGGAAGCCATGGCCTAAGCAAACTCCCGTTAGCCATCTCATCAAGCTGCATAACTATAACTAGGGTCGCACTTACACCGCCAAGATTGCCAATACCAATCTGAAGCGCCATCCCCACGCTTCGTTTGTAGCTCCCGGCCAAGTTGTTCGAAAGCCAAGCGATGCAGCCTGGAAAGGCTGGGTAGATGGCACAAGCTGCGATAAAGACACCGCCGTAGACAACCTTGGGATTGCTAGTGGAGATGCACCTGATAGAGATGGTCAGCCTAGAGCCTAGGGGCATGAGAGAGAGCGTTCCGGATATAACTTACATGGCGAAACCAACGAGCATGACGCACAGAAGTGGAATGATGAAGGGACTTCTCTTTCCAACGCGGTCCGAAGTCCACGCGACTATCACTGCTAGAATGGCGGCCGTCACGTAAATAGGAACGGTCATAAGCTGGGATTTGCTGCTCGTGTATCCGAGACTTCGGATGATGGTTGGAAGGAAGAGGCTGATTCCGTAGAGAGGACAGACAATCTGGGACACTATTAGGAACATGGATGAATGTTAGGTGCCGTTTTTCACTTACACCCCAGTAAACGAAGATATTGACCCAAAGCTGCCAGTCTTTGAACGCACTCCACACATACTCCCACTTGAACTCGTCGGCCTCAGCAACACGGACGTGGCCGTCCTGTTCCTGACCTCGGATCTGGCTCTGGTATTTCAGTCGGTAAACGACGAACGCACGCTCCTCCTCGGTAAGGAATTTCGCGGTCTCTGGGAAGTCGTGGAGGGCGAAGAAGGACATGACCGCAACGAGGACGGTGGCGATGCCCTCGAGGATGAAGATCCAACGCCAGCCCTCTAGTCCGCCGATTCCGTCCATCTTTGCGATGGCGAAGGCAAGGAGACCGCTAAAGGCACCGGCGATGGAGGCGGCCGAGAAGAATAGGGCTTGGCGGAATTGGATTTCGTGACGGCAGTACCACATCGTGAGATAGTACTAAGAGTGGATGAACGTCAGCTTTACTCATAAAGGGGGGTATAAGGAGGATGGAAAAGAAACTGACAGCAACACCGGGGAACAATCCCGCCTCTGTGACGCCGAGGAAGATGCGTGCAATTAGTAGTCCGTGATAGTTTCTCACGATGCCCATCAGAGTCATGACGACTCCCCATGCGACCATGATGGTAGGAAGCCAAATGCTGGGGCGGAGCTTCTTGAGAAGTAGATTTGAAGGGACCTCGAATGCGGCGTAGGTGAAGAAGAAAACCGTAAGGCACCAGTTATACTGATCGGGCTTCATATTGAGATCTTCCTGAAGGCCCTCGATCTTGGCATTTCCAATATTTCCTCCTGTAAGGGAATGATTCTGTCAGGCAAAAGCCGGCGCTGTATAGTGGATGGGTGTCGACTTACGGTCGAGGAAAGATAGTAGGTAGAGAAGGGCGAGTAATGGAATCAATCGAAGGTCCATCTAGACGAACTGGTGAGAACCAAAGCCAGAACAATATCGAACCCGAGACCTATGAGAACGTTACTGTAGCATACCTTGCGCAGAATCTTCTTCTCATCGAGGTGCGCGAATGATTCTAGGGTCGTTTCGGCCCCATCGATATAAGCAATTTCTCCCTTTCCATAGTTCTCTGAGTTGTGGTCAGGTGTAGTTTCCGCAGGGTCGGATTTCTTGTCGGAAGGCGTATGCGACGCCATGGTGATGGATCGATTTAGCACGTAGATTCGAGATGGCAAGGTTTCAGGATGTCAGGCAAGGCAGGTTAAGAAGTAGCAGTGAAAGAACCTTTGTGTCCTTGAGTGAACCGGATTTCGAAGGTCTTAAATATGCCTTGAGAGACTCCGCATGCTACCCCATTCTATCTCATGCTACCCCATACAGCTCCATACAACCTTAACCCCTACCCCATACTTTCCCCGCAAATTTCCACATGTTAAGGACGTGATGTTGTGGGGTTCGGCGTCGAGACCGGCAATTTGGTCGGAAGACGTCCGGTGGTTCTCTGGTGTGGCGAAAGCAACAGACACACCAGCAGGGAGGTCTCGGATCCGATAACCCCCCAGGAGAAACTGTGCGGCTCCATCACACCCACAGGGAAAAAGAAAACTCGACGGGAATCACTCTTAGAGCCCCTTCCTTCCTAAACTCCTGCTTCTCATTCTCCTCTGGACCATACTGGTCCGCGGGAGCGTCGACAGAATTATTTTCGAGCAGCCCATTATTTCCCAAATTGTATCACTCATCGCACCATGGACTCAACACTCACATTGTTGGCGTCTTCTTTGGTCTTTAGCGGGCGCAAGATAATCTACGTCTATCGGATCCGATGATCCCAGTACAATGACATCCACATCCTGCCTTCCAAGGTGGAGTCGTGATGAACAGGGGTCCAGATCCTGATTCCGCATCGGATCCGATCTGTTGGACGATTCCAACAACTGAATTTCAGGGCGAAACCCATGATTGTCTTGATTTTTACGAAGTACTTCCCAATTGAGGAATAAGATTCCTTTAGCTGGTCCCAATGTGGCAATTCGGTCGAATCCTTCTTCCGTGGCTGACAGCTTGATCCGTTTGACACGATCGGTACGCCACGTGCTGTCAATAGCCAAGAAGGAATCTAGATGTTGCATCGCATCGCTTCAGATCTGGACTGTCAGCCCACGACCAGGCCAGGTTAGACCCCAAATGCGGGCAGTCGGTTCCTCAGAATCACTGCCGATATCATCAGCAACCCACTCGTTGCTCCCCAAGTCGGCCCGCATGCGTCTCACTCTGTACCCAATTGGGAAGGTCTTTAACAAAGGTCCCCGCACCTAAACTACTCAGGAGGTCTCGGAGGTAGGGGATAGAGGGAAACGTGACCTGCTCTTCAGTTACCTACGGAGTGCACTCTCCATTTCGAAGTCGGTCCTGATCACGGTCAATGTCCGCTTGGCCTTGGAGGAACTCCATATCCAGCGACCCTCCCAATACTCCGCCGGCCGTAGGTGTTCGACGGCCCAGTGCCGATTCAAGGTCTTTATCTACTTTGTATTTGAGGTGGGCCGACCACTTCTTCAAAAAGACCCAAAGTCGTGCCGTTCATAGTACTTCGTAGGCTGTTGTTGGTGATTGGTAGGACGGGCTAACGGAACGGACTTTTCCCGGAGAGGCGGACCTCGAAGGACACCATGTAAGGCGAGCTCCCCGGGCTTGGGGACCGGTGTCTGTGAACATGGGGCTCTGCGGGGGTGATGGCTGCCGTAGCGTGGACGGTCGTGGATGGTGGATGGCACCCACGTCGATCATTACCCCAAAGTTCCAGACTAAGGAACATGAAGTAGGATCAAGCTTTACCCCGCACGAATCCGCACGCATCCGCACGCATCAGCACGCCTGCCAAGGGACAAAAACGTGGATACGGTCGGTTCCGGCTTGTCGCGGGAGACCCCCAAACTTTCTCGTCAAGTTGTCTACAAAGTATTAGTGTCTACTCAACCGTCCCTCAATTTGAGTAGCTTTCCGGATCCGATCCTGCTTCTGCTTCCATCATCTTGTCAACTTTCGAATTAATTGAGCCCCGGAACTATCCGCCTTCAGCAAACCTGACGATGCCCAGTGGGCGGCTCGTAACACGCAGAACCCAGTTTTCTAGTTGCGACGAATGCCGCAGATCTCGTGTGGCTTGTGACGGCTCAGCTCCCAACGCCGGTAACCAGTCGTCTGAACCCTGCACCCGTTGTCGCAACCGGAACCGACCATGCACATTCAGGGTATGAAGGATCCTACCTCCCACGATAAGGCTCATCACGAAACGTTTCAAGTAATACAGCTGACTCGGCTGCTGTTCTTGGCTATGGGTGTATTGTAGTGGTTGCAAGGTGTCAAAACAGGCGTGTCGAGCGGAACACGGGCAAAGAGACGCCGGAGAGCGGCATCCCATTCTCCAAGTGATGCGTCGTCAATTCAGAGGAGCAATGGTAGTGGTACGGGTGTTACGCCGGAGACACATTCGCGAGACTGGCTCCACGCTGGCTCTGGCAGAAGCAGCATCGAAGTAGAGAGCGTGACGACCTTGGTCTTGGCTTCGGACGCGTCACCGTCACCACTTGTTCCTCCATCACCAACCTGCTTGATCGTCACGGCTCGGGATCCTGGTGTGAGTGGTGTCCTGAGCGAAGTAGATTCCAATCGACTCCAAACACTCTACAGAGAATGGTTTGAGGCCGTTTTCGGGTCATGGATGGGCAGATACAGCTGTCCATTTTCGTAAGCAACCTCCCTTTGCGTGGTTAAATCCCTTTCTGAGGCCAACAATATTAGGTTTGGACAAGACCATCTCGCCCAGAAGTATGTGAGTATCTCCGACTTGTGCCGTCACCTCGATCAATGGATGGCCGAGTCCGCCATCAACGACCAGCATCTTGCGGCCGTCGAGACGGATGAGCAAAGCCAGCAGGATCAGAAGTGCGAGTATTCCCTGCGGAGTACCATTGCCGCCTTCTCAGCAAGGTGGCTACCCGTCACCTCTCCCAGCAATCCGCCAGGGTTCGATCACTGTGCTGTAGTACGAGCGCTCTGGAGATACGCTCGGAGAGACATGCTTCGAATCATCAATCGGCCGTCCTACCGATCCATGCTGTCATTGTTTCTCTTTGCCCTGACGCCCATCCCATCCGGAATTTCAGAAGATGAGGATGCAGACGGCATTTCGGGCCAAGCTTGCGTTCACGCAGCGCTGCAGCAGGTGCAAACTCTGAGAGCGAGGCAGAGATACCTCCAATTCAACGGCTCCAAAGTTTCCCCATTATTGGAGAAAACCCAGAGGATGGGCGCGACGGCAGCAGACCCGGTGGATACGTCCGGATTCATCCACGCCGAGAGCACCGCGTACTGGGCGGCGCTGACATTCGACACTTCTGCGTCGCTCACCCTGAACTGCAGGCCGCTGCTTTCTTCGGGCTTGTTCGGCTTCGAGCACGAGCTTCCCTGGCGGCTGGTCAGAACGTGTTCCAAGGTTTTTAGAGAAACCGCGGATGGCTGGCGTCGAGAAAACGTCGAAATCAACGACGAGAGAGCGAACCAGATCATCGCCGCTGGAGCTTCTTGGAAGTTGCTTGGATGGAAGTTGACGGCCATCTTTAAAGAGGCCGTTAGAGATGGCCACAGCGAATCTGAGGTGCGTAGGGCGTTCACGGCTGTGCTGGACTCGATTAGAGAGTTCAACGCTATTTACCGTCAGCCGCTTGACGAATGCCATAAACGGCTGCAATTTCTCGGTCAACAAACGAAAGTGCGCTGGTGTAAGTGATCCACACAAACTCTAGTCAACGATGCGATGCATCGGAAGTTAATCTAGAACACATAGTTTCCCTTATGCTTCACTATCATCTTAGCATCCTTATGCTCCTCGACGTCATCGAGGCCACAGATCGCCACGATCTGCTAGCGGACCTAGCCGATATAATCAGCAATACAGAAATCACAGTGATGAACACTTTGGCATTTGGCCTTCACACAACGGTCATTCTGAAGAGAGACTCATCCGATCCGGAGATGGCGCTCGGCGGCAGTCCGGCTCTTACTGTCCCTCTTCTGTCGATCGACCCGTATCCTCACCATGTTGTTGCGGGTGTGCAACTGATGCGCAAAGCCATCGATCGTGACTTTGGTGTTGGGAAAATCACCGAGGAGACGTATCGGAGTCTTTTGTCGACGTTGGAGCTCACTTTGAGTCACCTGCCGCAGAGCTCGAAGTCGGTGCAAGCCGCTAGAGTCAAGTTCTCTTCTTCTATGCCTGACCGCATTTGACTGCAGAGCTCTAATGTCCATGCGCTACTTGGAATGTACAAGGATCGCGGCACCTGATAGGTCTGCGTTTGTGTGAATTATTACATATGTGTATCTGTGTATTATAAGGTGTCCCCTGCTTTATCACGGTAAGCATACCCCAGGTATGTGCATGGAAAGCAACACAATATAAGCTTAATATTGCAAATCACGAGGCGCGAAGCTCAGCTGCAACTGGTTGCAGTCCAATGAGCCACGTACGGGCCTGAATGCTGCGGGTGGCACTCGGGTTCGCAAGCTACTCTGTAGGATCGGAGCCGTATTACATCCATTCATGTTTCGCCTGGGATGAGAAGCAGATGCAATCAAGGCACTACAACACATCCTAGTCATGACTCCTCCGCCCGAGCGATGTTCAGGCATGTAACGCTGCATCAAATGCCAACTTGGGCTTTCCGCAGGGCGGAATAACTTCTAAATGTGTCTCTCGCGGGCCAAGGAACAAAGCCCCTGGCGTGGTGTTACCCGTATTAAGCTGAGAAGGTCTTGGTCCTACTGAGTGATCGGATCCGACGTTTTCCCCAAACTTTAAGTGTGGGGGGAAATTGCCAAGGTATCATTGATGCGAATCAAGCCAAGAGGTTATGGTTCAGCGGAAGATCCACAGAAATCGGATCCGATACATGCCAGGAAACACCAGTTGATGTGCAAGGCCACCCAACCTCTTGCATCGTGTTGCTGTGTAATAGTACTTAAGCTTCTTTCATCGATAATTTTCCTTACTCGACATTCACCGAGGATATTCTGGCTTTCATTACTTCCCCCTTCTCTCATTCTCTCGGGGCAAACATGGCGCTCGGAGCTGGTTCCCGAACCTCCGTCGCCATCATCGGCGCCGGCACACAAGGTTGCCGTCTGGCATACATGGTACGAATATTGAAATCTGTTGTAGTGAAATCCCGTTTAGATTCTGATTGAACTTACTCGCAGTGGTCGAGTAGGGGACATGACGTTCATTTGGTGGATGCTCAGGCCAGCCAACTTCAGGGCAGTCACAAAGTCATTGGAGGATTCCGATCTGTGGCTTCTTACAAACCTCGCCGATGGGGTGAGATCGTCACCCATTTCCCTGACGGCCTGGGTGCTGCTCTCCAAACAGCATGGCTAGTTGTGGAGGTGAGAAAAAAAACAACCTTCATGTTGGGTTACGCCAGTGTGCCGATACTAACTCCAGTATTAGTGCGTACCCGAACAGCTTCAACTCAAGAGAAAGGTAATCGCGGAGCTCGATTCTCTTGCCGCCGGCGAAGTCATTATCGCCTCGAATTCTAGCAGCTACACATGTTCAGAGATTCTAGAAACCTTAAACTTGAAGAATGAACGGCGGTTTCTCAGTGCTCATTCGTGTAAGTCCTTGTACATCTCTGTGATATAAACCATGTCGCTAAGCGGAGGGGGAAAACACGATTAGACTGGCCTCCCGAAACACCAGGTAAGGTAATTCTGTATAAGTTGAATATAATGTGGCAACTCCAGGCTGACAATCTGACCAGAACTCGAGGTAATGGGCCACGAGACGACAGACCCAGCATGTATCGCCCTAGTACTGGAGAGAAGCAAAGCCCACGGCTTCTCCCCTTTCCACGTAAAGCCCTCTTCGATGGGTTACATCTACAATCGGTGGGTTGCTACCTAGCTTTTGCCCTTGCCTCGATGTCACCCGCTTCAAAAACTACGGCTAACGGGTGTGCTACGGGTCTCAGTATTTGGGCCGCGATCAAGAGAGAAGCCCTCCTCGCGGCGTCCGAAAGCATCGCGACACCCGAGGAGATCGACGCCATCTTCAAGGGAGTGCTGAAGACGCCGAAAGGACCTTTTGAGTTGATGGATGTTGTGGGCTTGGATGTCGTGCTGGATATTGAACAGCACTATGCCGATGCACGAGGAAACCTCCCTAGCGAGCCGCAAGAGTATCTCCGGAACTTGATCCGGAGTGGCCGCTTAGGTGTGAAGAGTGGGCATGGTTTCTACCGTTATAAATTATAGCACTTCCTAAGTAATTGTATCATAGGATAGACAAGACAACTTGATAGAGAGGCGAATGAACTCGGTTCCGCACTGCGCCGGACGTTGATTGCCTTACTGCCGACCAAGTGGCGCATGTAATAGTAGACAAGCTTTCAGACGAGGCACAAATCCAGAGCAACAAGAAGGGCCTGGCGCTTGCGCGTAATGCAAAGGCAGCTTCTCTCATCGCCAACAAGCGGCCTTTCGCGGGGATTCTCGAGGTCGAGTTAGACGAGGGTCTCGAGAATACCGCCGGCCACAGCCCTGTGGCTTGATTGCTCGCGAGAACAGGCTGGATTGCCGAAGGGTGCGCCTCTCGCCTGTCTGTCTCCACGCCCAAAGCTGGGTTGGAAGATTGCTAGAGGTACGCGGCAGAGGGAAACATTGAATACGCTACCCACGATATCTACAACCCACTCGGGATAGACGGAGAGGAGGCCGAGGCTCGTGGTAAGGCCGACCTCGCGCCTCTCAGAGCGTCCCATGGTTCAGGTCCTCAAGGACGTAACCACTGTCGAGTTGGTGATAGGGCCCTCGTGTTCCGACGAGACGGGGGCTGCTTCGCAAACGGAGCGCGAAATGGCTGGCACGCCGTCTACGCCCTGGACGACTCAATCTCATTCAAGGAGGACGCAACGCTGGGGACTTGTTACCACACCGTCTACTACGGTCTCGTAACGTACGCAAACCTCCGGAAGGGGCAATGCGTTCTCATTCACTCGTCCTCGGGAGGGGTCGCGCTGGCCGCCATCGAGCTCTGCAGATACATTGGCGCTGAGATCTACGTCATGGTCGGCACGGAGGCCAAGAGAGACCTCCCTGCCGAGATCGCATGTTCTCGTCTCGATCAGCCAACTTTGCTCCCGAGCTCCTTCGGGCGACGGGCGGGCGAGGTGTGGATGTGTGCCTAAATTCGCAGACCGGAGACATGCTCCTCAAATCCTGGCGATGCATCGCCGAGAAGGGCTGCCTCATCGAGATCGGTAAGAAGGACAGGCTTGGCCAGAGCAGCCAGTCGATAGAGTCGTCCAACCGCAACTGCTCCTATCGTGCACACTAGACTTATCGCCGAAGAGGATCACAGATGAGATGACAATGGAGATCGGCGTCTTAAGGTTATGGAGCTTATCTGCCATGACCACCTCAAGCCCCTGCACATCTGCAAGGTGTTCCCGGTCGAGGCATTCCGATACATGCAGTGAGGCAGGCACATCGGCAATGTCGTGATCACCTATGGGGAGAGCGACACCACCGAATTGCCGTTCCGTCCAGCAATGCCCAAGCTCGAGCTGAGAGAGGACGCTCCTTATCTCATCGCTGGCGGGTTCAAAGGTTTGTGCGGCAGTCTCACGGTAAATCTCACGCGGCAAGGGGCCAAAAAAATCGTCGTCATCTCCAGGAGTGGATATGATGATGCTCGGTCTCTGAAGATCATTGACGATTGCAACACACATGGCTGCGACACCGACCTCGCCCAGGCAGACATCAATACAATTGATGATGTCCGCCGGGCATTCAATACGGCCTTCAAGCCCGTCGCCGGTGTGATCCAAGGAGCCATGGTTCTCCGCGACCGCATTTTCACCACCACGACCCCCCAGGAGCTCCGCGAGCCTATCGTTCCCAAGGTGGCGGGCACATGGAATCTCCACCTCGTATGCCAGGGGCAATCTCGGCCCTGTAGACTTTTTCACGCTCCTATCCAGCATCAGTGGTCTCGTCGGCCAACACCGGGCAGGCCAACTACGCTGCCGGCAACATCTCCCTCGACGCCACCGCCGCCTACCGCTCGCAGCAGGGCCTTCCCACCTGTTCCATAAACCTCGGGCCCGTCGAGGACGTAGGCTACCTAAACGACAAGGACATGCTCTCCCGGATGTTCGAGGCCAGGGACTGGTCCCCCATCAACGAGGCGCTTCTCCATCACATCCTGCGCGCAAGCATACTTCGGCAGACGTTCTCCACAAACCCCACGCAAACAAGTCAGGTTTTGGCGACCATATGTCATGGGAAGCCGCCCTTTGAGCCTCTCCACCGCTTTGGCGCACTCCGCTCGGCCGCCGGGTTTGCCGCAGCTGCAGGAGGCGGCGGGGGCAGTGGTTCAGCTGCCTTCACGGCAACAAGGCCGGCGGTGTTGAAGAACGCAGCCGAGGGTGGAGTAGAGAGGGACATCCTGCTCGCGAAGGCCCCGGAGCTCGTGAATGCAGCGCTCATGCGCAATCTGGGTGTCAGCGATCCGTTGGAGGCGACTAGACCGTTAGCCAACTATGGCGTTGGCTCCTTAGTGGCGGTAGAGTTGAGGAACTGGGCGATTGCGGAGCTGGGAGCTGTGATGAGTGCGTTGGAGGCGATGACGATGATGATGCTGTGCGAGACGGCTTTGAAGAAGCTGGGTGTTAGGGAAGTCCCTCACCACCACCACCACCACCACCGCTTCGCCCTCGGCTCACTATACCATTTAGCGCCACATCCATCCTGCCATGATCTACTAGATATTCATCTTCCTTTTGGCCGCATGTTTCCTGTTCACTAGTCCATTGTTCTCACAACTCTTACTGGTAGGCTTCGCAGCGCTCGGTTGACCATAGCTGGCAGAGCGGAACAACGGCTCCTATCGGGTGGGATCTAAACGGAACGAGGCATGATGGAAGCAGAGGGAGGAAGCAGGCGGTCAGATTTGATATGGAAACGGGGAATCGTCAGACTGCAAATTCACAGCAAGCATGTCAGCATTGGCAAAGACATGGAAGAGCGACGCCCTGTTTTCTTTGCAGTATTACCAAGAACTACTATGGAGCATAGGAGCATAGTTTCCCATTTCAGTTTCGTAATTTGAAATTGAGATTCACGGTTTTTCTGTGACCCTGGAGAGAAAGGAGGTAGGAAAGAGGTCGCAGGCTGGAGGGGAGTGATGTTCTGGTGACGGGAGATGCCGCCCAAATCGCAGCCGCCACTGCCTGGCACCTGCCATTGACGACGACTGAGATTGGCTGGTCTTGTGAAAGGTGTGACCCTTTAGGCCTTGTACCGTGTACCCGACGTACCTCAGTACCTGCATCCTGTACTTTGGGCAACTGCAGCACCACCCAATGATTCTCGATTGGATATCGTGTTCTCTCCAGCTCTTTAGCTCCAGGCTTCCTCATTTCTCCCACATCCCCTTTCTCAACTCTCAACATCCCGACGCTGCTCATGATGAACACATAGCTTCTGTGTAACGACCCATCCCAAATCGTCCATCTCGAACATCGATACCCAAGCGCGCGAAGAAAACACCCGCCTCCCCAATAACCAAACTGTCCCCTGAACAAGCCTCACAACCAACCTGTCCACAACCCACCACCGCCACCATGAACGTCGCCTACAACTCCACCCTCCGCCAAAGCAAAGCCCTCCGGCACGACCTCTCCAAGCTCGACTCCACCGAACCAGCCCTCCTCACCGCCTCCACAATCGGCAACGTATCCGCCTCCCTCGCCTCCTTCACCAAATCCATCGACGACTACCAAGCCTTAGCACGCCAAGAGCTCGTCCCCAAAAAGCAAGAAGAAGCCCTCGAGCGTGTCCGCCGTTTCCGCGAAGACCTGACCGACTTCCGCGCCCGCGTCGAAGCCGTCCGTCGCGAGAGGGAGGAAGTCGCACAGCAGGCGAACCGGAGCGAGTTGTTGGGCCGTCGGGGTTTCGTCAACGCTACACCCGAGAACCCGTACGCTAACGCGTCGACTGCGACTACTTCGGACGGGCCGAGCGCGAGGAGATATGGGGCAGGTGGTGGTGGACAGTTGACGTTTGGGAGTGGAGATGAGGTGAGGGAGGCGCATGCGTTGAGGGAGCAGGATTTCTTCGCGAGTACGAATAATGCGCTGGATGATTATATTGCGAGGGGGCAGGCTGTGCTGGGGGATTTGGGACAGCAGAGGGAGATTATGAAGAATACGCAGAAGAGGCTGTATTCCGTTGCGAATACGCTTGGTGTCTCGGGGGATACCATCAAGATGGTTGAGCGTCGCGCGAGGGAGGATAAATGGATTTTTGTGGCGGGTGTGATTGTATTCTTCCTGTTCTGCTGGCTTTGTATCCACTTCTTGCGGTAAGCTTTCTACACCGCTGGGTGGATGATTTTCTTTTGCTGCTTCGGAGGAGTGATTGACGGTTATGGCTCTGGGCCTTTTCTTCGGAGGCTCTGGCGAGCATATCCCAAGTACATGTAACACATTGGGCGGAACATAATGGATAATGATAGTCAAAATTGGGGAAAACGGAGTTTATGGAGTTTTCCGGGTCCCCCTTCTATTAATAACAAGCAAAGAACGCTCACTTCGCTATTCCGACCCAAACCCGACCTTTCTGCGCCCTTGTCCCCTTCTCTGAACGCCATATTCTCTGATTCTACTCTATACGCCTGTGTCCTTGAGAGCAATAGTAAAGAGGACCTCTTTCAACGTCTCGACCTCGACGGTGTCTACCTCGGGCCGCACATGATTACTCGTACTCACCCGGCCCCCAAAACTCGTCGGCCAATTCTCAACATCCCACTCTAGACCTCTGGTAGTGATGACGCTCGGCTCCTTGATGGGTAAAATCCCGACATGCTTGCCGAACACTCCGTCTCCTCCTTCACTCTGCCCGTCCTCCCGGACGCGAAGAAGGTGCTTCCCCGGCTTGAGCAGAATCGTCACGCACTCCTCCGACAAGAGATAGATCCTCCCCTCGTCGTATCCCGATCCTGGTTGGAACAGGAAGAGGTGGTGTAACTGACTTAACCCCTGGTCCACCCGCCCTCCTACTCCCCCGAGTGCGAGGATGTCCGTCGGTTGCGAGGCCGGGGCTACTGTTGTTGCGCTACGGCACCACGTTATCGCTTTCCCAAAATCCGTGGACTCTTGATCCTCGTCGTGGATGATTTGTGTGGTTGAGGAGAAGTGAGCTCGGGAGTCGTCGTTGAGCGAGTCTAGGTCGCCTATTATTACACCGAGAGAGTTCTATTTCCCGCTTTCTAGTCAGAATAACAGAAAGAGAAGAAGGTGGGCGCAGGGACAGCCCCGGGGAGACCCTCACAAATATGTTCTCCTCCCCTTTTCTCTCAGCCTCTTTCCCGAGTTCATACACCCTGTTCGCGCCTCCATCCGCCGCTACGCGCACATTCGCTATGTAGTAATCTTCATTAGCACACCGAAGCTTAGGAAAGTTTAAAATCTTATCTCTACGAGGGGCTTATGCGGGACAGCCTACCTCCCTCCCATATTGTCCGGAGTATCGGCGTATCTTTCAGCGGCTGGTTCAGCACGATGAGGTCAAACGTCACCCCTTTTGCAGGGTCCTTCGGTCTGAGCAGCGAGGCCAGCTCCCACTCAAAGGTGCGTGTCATGGTGAGTGAGAGAAGGAGGGGTGGCGGGGCGGAGGGGTCTTGATGTATGGATTTTCCTATAAGTAGATTATACCCAAAAAAGAAAGAAAAAAATATTCAATAAGTGGGTGTTACTGTTCCATGATGCGAAATGAGGAGGAATGTGTTTATATCGTCTCTAGGCGAAGTATGTTTTGTGTTCCGAGATGCAGCCACAGATGATCGCGAGTTAATTCACAATTTCACATTCACAATCGTCATCGATTCTCCAAACTTTGGCCGCTAAAAATGTCAAATTACGTCAGACGCTAAAGTCGCTGTCTAATCAATTAAATCAAGGCTAAACTCCGGAGCTCCGAGACGACATGGCAGGAGCTTCCCACTCCAAGCTTACAAGCGCTCAACATCTACATCAATAATATAGTGTTGATCCAATTCCATCAAATTCGGTTTCCCGCTCCAAATCCCTCTTCATTCCTCACCCCGCCCCGATCTCCCGTTCCAAGGGGAGGATGTAAGGACTAGTTCTACTCCGCCAGCCTCAAAACAGGCGAATCCATATCCCGACGCTCGTATACCCCGTCACGCAATGCCGACAACCGGCCTTGACAGGAACAGGCTCCGAAAAGAGTCCCGCCATCGGATCATCAGGCTGAGGCGGAGGCTCGAAAAGGGCATCAAGACTGGAAAGACCTATCCGATGCTCGTAGTGTCCAAGCATATCCGCGACGACATCGTCGCTACTTCTCAAGGACGATAGAGCGGACTTGCCAGTCTTCCGCGCGTGTTCACGGAGCCGATTGAACAAACAGAGCGTGTGGGTAGTCTTGAAGAGTGTCTTTTCGGCCTCCCGTCCCCCCTCCGTGTCCCACCTGCTAGAATGGTACGTGAGAATAAACATCAGGGCTACGAGGAACACCGGCATGCGAAACCCTTCTCGTATCGTCTCAGTATCGTCCGAAAGGATCCAATACACCAAGAACGGCTTGTTCAAGTTGGCTTCATCGAGCCACGTGGTCGAACTGAACGTATCCTCGTCCCATTCGTCGTCCCTCTGCGATATGGTCGAGATGAGAAGGTTGAGATCAACGGCTTGGTCTAGTTGCGGATCCGCCCTGCACTTTTCTAGAACGTAGGCGAGATGTTGTTTGCGAGCCGCGCGATGTAAAAACGATGCCGGCGGCCAAGTGAACATGCCGAGGCCGCCGGGGATTCCATGAAGCGGAAAGTACATGGCCAGCGGCAGTTCGTGCTTGAGTCGAGGTCTTCTACGAGCCGCTAAGAGGAGTATATATACTTGGGTTTCCGCCGACTCTAACCCATGTTTGCCGAATTCCATAACGCCTCTTATCCCCACTTCCAGCGGACCCCGGCAGCCCTGAAGGGCGTAGTGCTTCTGCTTCTCGTGGGTAGTGGAGGTGGCCGCGGTGGAAGCCGTGTCCAAAAGGTCTCGGAGTTTATCGAGAAACGGGAAGGCGTCTGTTCCTAGATGGCTTAGACGACGGAGTACGGTAGAGAGCGAGGTATCGTGGGTATCGGCATCACAACGCCGTGCCCTGTCAAAAACGTAATCCGCGACAAAGATGGTTCCGTAGACGGCGGCTTCCCGGAATCCGGGAAAGGAAGCTTCCAGCTCTCGCATCCGTTCTTCGCTTTCCAGGAGGTACTCCTTTACCGTTCGGTGGAAGAAAGACACGGTGTGCGTCTGGAATACCTCGCAAGTTGCATGGTCCGTAATGGCGATAAATGTTTTCGGCGAGTACTCTAGAAGACCTTTGGTGAGGCTGCAGATCAGCTTGTCTACGCGCGAATGTCTCTCAGCGATCTCTCTGTCGCTATACGGCTTCCGGGGAATGTCTGAAAGAAAGTCCGGGTTCTCAAGGGCCCCCTCGTCGAGCCAGGAGAATGCCAACGCGCTGAGAGCTTGTGATACAGGGTTCTTGACTGCTAGAAGGAGCATTCGATCGCATCTGACGCGGTCAACGGGGCTTGCGATTGAGTTTCGCAAGTCCGTGTATAGTTTGTTCAGCTCTCTCGGCGTTTCGTCCAGTTTCCTCTGCAGGACCCACGGCGGGTCCCCTTGACGAATCGCCTCAAGGAGTTTGTTAACGACTAGGTATGCCCAGAGAAACACGCCTTCCGCGTAAGAAGAGATTTTAGACACTATATCCTCGTACTTGTCTCCTGTGTTGCTAGCAACGCGATCATTTGCGAAGCGCGATTTACAGTAGGCCTCAATATCCGACTGGTTGAGACTGTGGAGGTGAATAGCGCTGGTCGTGAAGTCCAGGATATCCAAATACTCCTGCTGTGGTCGTGCGCTAGTAAGAATCTTCACGTCGCTTCCTTTGGCCCATTCCCTTAGCTTGAATGCCAGCTCCTCGTGTGCCATCATGTCGCCTTGGTACTCGTCGAGCCCGTCTATGAAAAAGCAGAACTTGTATCCAGTGGTCTCGCCTGTCCTGTTGATGAGGATTTCAAAGGCGTCTCGGATATGCTCCTCACCAAAATCCACGCTTTCGACTCGACGGTCCCCCACTTCCGCTTGGAAGCGACTCCACTGCCTCGGGAACACTTCCGCAATCAGCTCCGGCGCGGAATACAGGACTTCGAAAAGAAGTGACCTGTACAGACCCTGAAGTGAGCGTTGGAGGTTCGATCCCGAATTCCAAAAGTAAAAGTCTGCCATGACCAATGTCTTCTGCCCGGCCCACTTCTTCAAATCTTCCCGGGTGGCAGCGTGTCGCGCTATGTACCTCATCAGAGTCGACTTTCCAGACCCAGCCTTCCCAGAAATATGTAAAATATGACGGCCGTCCCGAAGCCAGCTGCGAATTTTTCTGCTTGCTTCTTCGTGAAGGCCTTCCGGTCTTTTCCCCGACCGACTATTGCTGCCACCGCTTGAATTCACATGAACATCGGTTTCCTCGTTATTCTTGGCTGCTTCGTCGTAATCCTTAAACACCCATCCACAGGTTGTATCGTCTGCAACGTATATCTGCTCCCGACGCCAATGTATTTCGTTGAAGACGAGTTGCCTAAGAATCCGCTGCTTCACTGGAATCGCTCGGGTCGATACGTGCAGTTCCATTAGCATTTTGCTGATGTTTTCTATAGACTGTTCGTCTCTGTTCGCCGGGGCTGGTGGGACTGAGTATGCCTGGATTTCCTTCACCACGCCTTCCTTCACCCGTTCGAGTTCGCTTCTGAGATTGTCGAACTCGTCTCCAATCCGGCCAGCAAGATGACTTACACTTGACCAGTCCTCGCTACATTACGGGCCTATTAGTTGGGGGAGATCAGTGGGTGATTGTGGAGAGCATCTCACCGAAGGAGAAGCATGAGATTGAGCATAATCTCGCTCCGGTATTCCCGAAGCCTTTCCTTGAGATCCGCGATCTCGTCCTTTTTAAGAAGAGCTTTCCATTGCGCGGCAACACTCTTCCACAGTGTTCGCCGGCCAGGGACCTTGAGCGACTTTAATACATCGACAAGGAGCTCAGCGTCGGCTTGACACTCAACGGCGAGGTCTCTGATGGCTCGTTCCGAGCGGCTTCCACCGCCTCCTTTCTTACCAAGATCGTCAACGATGGAGTTGAGATCGCCGATGACCCGTTCAAGACGGGCATTCTCCTCGAGCGTACCGTCCACAGACCGATATACTTCAAGAGCTCCCGTGACTAATTTAAACGCGAACTCGACGAAGGTGATGATGGATGACGCGAGTCCGACTGCCGAAACTGGCTCCATTTGAGGCTATCGTCCTCGGGTGGGGTAAATAAACCCCAGGATCGTGCGAACACCCTCCTGTAGGGAAAATAGAGTGGCGTGAGGGAGTTGGATTAACCCACTTCCCTTATCTTAAAGAGCCGCGAAGGGGTTGTACAAAGACATGAGAATTGCCCTCCTGATCAACTCATTTACAACTCTCAGCAAGGAGCCGGCTGTGTGGGTGACCAGGCCAGGCTGGGCGACCAACATATTTGATGTACGGGCATCTTTCATTGGGCAACTGGCCTTCAGCTAGGTCTCAGCCTGCGTACCGCCTCTCCGTCATGTTAGGCAACTTCAAGCCTTCTTTGGGACATCCAGTCATCGGAAAAGTAAAACCATAGAAGTAAGATTTTGATAATTTCCTCTGTGAGTACTAGTATTGGTGTCTGAGATGGTCTTCTCCTCGGTGAAGCCGAGTTGAGAGAGTTCCTTGACCGAGCATCATCGAACCCTCACTACCTTCCTCAGTCGGGTCGGACCGGACGGCCCCGACTCAATCACGTGATTTTAACAGGACCCCGGTACCTGCATCACCATGATTAATGCATCACTGATTTCTAAGCGGGAACGGGAAAGAGAAAAATCTCCAAACCGACAAGCTCCGAAATCTTCCCCAACGACCTCGCAACATGCGCGACCAACCGACCCGTACCCTCCTTTAAACAGGCCAATTCGCCCTCATTCCGCTGTCTGCCGTTCCTAATTCGAACACGGGGTCATTTTCGGACTCAACGAGACAACCAAGCCCCAGCGGTGCACTCGCTCCCCCTTTTCCGACGAGCCAATAACTTCTACACACAATGTTTCGCGCTCCGCTACGCCGGTTACGGCCGGTGACGATAAACGCCGCGACGAGGCGAGCGGTGGCACTGCCTCGCAGGGGCGTTTCGACAAATGCTTCTCCCAAGAAGGCGACGTGGAAGGGATCTGCGGCGAGATGGGGTGCGGCGGCAGCGGCGCTGTACTGGTATAATACGAGCCCTCTCTTTGCGGATGATCCTGCGCGTGAGTTTTTGCCGTTCCTAGATTCTGCCTCTTCCTAGGACGTAAAACACACAGATATTGTCTTTTATGGGAGGGATGCTAGAGTAGAATGGAAGATGAGCAATCTATTAACACCTCACCAAACAGCCCAAACAAGTCCCGCGCCCCAAGGCCTCAACGACGAAGAACTAGTAACCGTCGACAAAGTAATCGACCGAAAGCGCAAAGAAATCGAAGCGCGCGCCAAGGAGCGAGAAGCCCGCGAAGCCGCCGCCAAGCAAGCCGAGGCCGAGAAGGAGGCGGCACAACAGGCCGCGACGCAACAGGCTGCCGCGACAGAGGGTGCTGAAGCCGTGCCGGCGAGTGATGGCGAGGAGGGTTCCGCTGCTGGTGCTGCTCCTGCTGCGCCGGGATCCCCCGAAGCTCTCGAGGAGGAGGCTGGACAGCAGGGTGCCTTTAACCCCGAGACGGGCGAGATTAACTGGGATTGTCCCTGCTTGGGCGGTATGGCGCATGGACCTTGCGGAGAGGAGTTCAAGGCTGCATTTAGCTGCTTCGTGTACTCCAAGGAGGAGCCTAAGGGCATGGACTGCATCGACAAGTTCCAGTACGTTTCCCTCCTAGCCTTTTGTGGTGGTTCGTGGAATGGATGGATGCTAACAAGGAGATAACAGGGGCATGCAAGACTGCTTTAGGCTTCACCCCGAGGTCTACGGCGCCGAGCTCATGGACGACGAGGAAGCCGAGGGTGGTGAGCGACCCGCCACTTCCGATGCCCCCGCTGCTGCCGATAACGTAACCCCCAAAGCCGCCGTCGATACCAAGACTGCCAACGCTCCTGCCGAGCTCGAAGCAGCTACTCCTGCTCCCGCGGAGAAGAAGGCCGAGCCCGAGACCAAGACGACGGAATCTGCTCCCGTGAAGGAGGCTGAGAAGGCGGAGACGAAATCCCAGGAGGTGTCGGCATAATGAATAGGAAACCCCCCAGTGATGGGGGAACCTTAACTAATGAAGAAACCAAAAAGAAAGAGAGGAAGAAAAGAAACGGAAGCGCCGGTTTTGCCAGCGATTTTAACTTCGTTGCATTTGGGAGGAGTAACGAGTGCATGCGGAGGGATTGACGTCTCCCTCAGCCTGCGTCACATTTTTTCGTGGACATTGTATGTATGTATACTAGTGGTCTTTTTTTATTAGATCTCCTTTCTATGTAGTTGGCTCAGTCAAAATCGCAAAATAGATGTACTTTATAGAGGCGTGCCTGGTCAATCTGGGAGGATCCGAGCCTTGGGCATTTCTTGACTTCCTGGGGGCTCCTTAGGCCTTTCACGACGACTTCAGTCAGCGACTTCCAGAAGCTCGTTGCCAGGTTCCTTCCAGCCCATGACGAAGGATCCCTCCTGGCACAGTTGACAGCCCCTTAGCGCCAGGCACAAGGTAACGCGATTCCCGTAAGCCTCCGGAGGGGGATCTGCAGTGGTGGCGGCTGAATCGTCTAATGTGAGGGTATTGCGAGACGTGAGCTGGGACCGCGTCGATCGCGTCTCTTCCCGAAGACTAGAGTTCTGTTCCATTCTTGGTATTTTCTTTCTTCTTTCTTTTTAGCTACCGAGTGTTCTTATCCAGAAGGGAACCCACAACTGTATCTTATTCCCTGTTCTATGTAGTCTAGCGATACAGCACTCCAACCAGTCAATAGTTCACCTTCATATTCAATATTCCCCATTTGCCTAGCAGAAAAGAAGAAACAATATTATTCCTCTTCCGCTCCATTAAGCCGCTAAGAAACACCCCCCTCCCATCACAGGTAAGGAAAGACATCTCTCACCAGCAAGGTCCCTCCGCCCATCCTCAGCTAAACTATCAAAATGGCGCCTCTCATCTCCATCTCCTCATAGGTCCCCGACAAGCTGGACCAAACTCCCTCCCGTACCGGAATTGGCTCCCGGTCCAGTCAGATCCAACGCGCATGTCACCCAGTCAGCCGCCATGACGAAGAGGGAACTAGCCCATGTTTGCTTTTTCGGTGTCCAAGTGCAGCAAAAAGTGAGACAAATTCCCAGTCCAGAAGAAAATAAGCAAAATTGGGAAAAGCAAAGGGAATAAAAGCGGGCGATCCCGAGTGGCAAAGGCGTAGAGGTCTCTAATAATTTCTGCGTCGAAAACATGACGTAGAAAACAGGTCTTGCCTCGACAGGGGGGAGGAAGATGGGATGGTTCGATTGAGTGGTGAATAGATATAACAGGTAGGATGTGCTCTTTGCTTTAGGCCTTTGTTCCTTGCATCTAATCTTGATTGAGTTCACAGCTTTCAGATTGATAAATATATTTCCACGCACCTTTCCCGTCCTTGTAGCTGATATCCTTATCTCAGCCTCATTCCCCTCTCTTACACCCCTGCCATCTCTAAAACCTCACTTCTCCAAGCTCCAACAAAATAAACCTAACCTCTCCACACTCCAACTCAGAAAACCATCCAAATGCCCACGCCTCCTCAACCCCTCCGGCCCAAAAAATCCTTCAAAGACCGCTTTTGGTCCCTCTCCCCCGCAAACCGCTTCTCGCCTCCATCCCCTCCTCCATGTCCTCCGCCCTCGGAATCACAGCCTAAAGCTAAAGCAGCCTACGTCCCGCGCCATGCCGCGAAAGACTTCGTCCGCACGACGACCCCAAATCCACAACCAGCGCGTTCAACTTCCACCGGGGGCGCGATGTCTACAGATGATGCGGCGAGTCTCCTAAAGTCCGGATCTGTACGAGGAGCTTCGACCGATGGAAGCGGGTATTCTTCTGCGTCGATTAAGCAGAGGCCGAGCTTAGCGTCCATGTCCTCTTCTATGGCCGACTCGGACAGGAGAGCGGGGAAGGGATCGATGCAGGGGGCGGGGCG